>VXAZ01010351.1:801716-997102 GCA_013399875.1 Gymnorhina tibicen | reverse complement strand
GGAAGGGAAGGGAAGGGAAGGGAAGGGAAGGGAAGGGAAGGGAAGGGAAGGGAAAGCTTTGGTTTTGATTAGTATTGATTGGTGATTCTGATTAGCAAATCAGAAAAGTAGCAATAAGTTCAAGCCAAATTTAAAGGCAGAGTCTTCTTCCTTCCTAGGTCCAGGTTTTTGATTATTTTGTATTTGAACTTGATATATTCTTCCTTCACAATTTAAAAAGACCAAAGGAATGGCATTGACAGCATGGGAGAATCAAATTGCGAGATGAAATCACAAGCAAAATTGTCTGTGGCCATGTATGCCTGTGTGAAGTGTGCGTTTGTGAGGAGAGAGATCTGTGTGCTGAATTGATGCCAATGCATCAAAGTTCTGATGTTACAGAGTAAGTTCAGCTGGGAAATATTTTAGCTCTACATCTTTACTTACCACATGCAAAGTGAAAATTTCATTTGCTTATCACACTTCCAAATTCAAGCAGCAATTCATGTGGAGAGCAGAGGACCCACCTTTAATCCAAGCACTCCTCCTCTGCCCAGTTCCTGCATCAAAAGCAGTAAGGTACTTTCTCCAACAAAAGAGTGCCACAACCACAGCTGTGGGAAACATTTTATTTCTCTATCTCATCTTTGAAGCAGCTGAGATCTCCTCTTGCTGGAAGAGCAAGGAGGGGTATATGAAGAGAGAGAAGAGGAGGAATGGGACCTGACAGACACCCATGGCATTTTTGTCCTAGTTCAATATTTCTGCTACATTTTTCCAAACAAAAGCAAAGCAAGAGGAGCATTTCTAAAATTTTTAATAGTACTATGCTGTTAGTCTTCCAGTTAAGAGCAATTTCTAAATGTCTTTTATAGTGCTTTGTAAATACTTGACCTTTCTTTTGTGTTTGCTTGCTTTTTTTCTTTTTAAACTCCTATAATTCCAATAATGGCCTTACAGAGTCACTTCAGATGGGTTGGCATGGCTGCAGCTGTGTGAGTGGGAACAAATGTGCTTACCAGGATTGACAAAGAGAATGTTTTGTTCACTACTTCTGCTTTACAAGCATCTGGCTTGTGTGGCAGCTGCAGCTGGATCCAGACCCAGCTCACAGTGCTGCAGTAAGATGGTTTTGTACGCACCTTACCACATGAAGGTCCTCCCTGCTATTAGATGCTGTGAAGATCTTTGTAGCCCCCTGACAGACAGCTCAATGGAAGGGCCCTGTTGCAGTGCAATGTATGAAAACTCCAAGCATGTAATTAAATTCCAGTGAATCCCAAAACAGTCAAGGTTCAAGCCAAGGCACTGGTCTCTCTGGCCTCAATCCAGCAAAACACTTCAGTGGATGAATAAACCTACTTAAATAGTCCTACTGGCAAATCAGTGGGAACTACTCATTGCTTCAAGTTAGGTATATGTTCAAGAGGTTTGTTTGATGTGGCCACAGTGCCCCACGGTAAGTGCTGTCTTGACCCAGAGCCAAAATCCAGTTTACCATGTGGTGCATTTTTGGCATTGCTGATTTCTTACCAGGCAGTCTTGCTCATTTAGACTTGGACACCTTCATTTCAAAAGCAGTGTTAAGCACTTTTAAATGCCACTTTCTCATGATAAACGTTCAGTGATGATTTCCTTTTGGACAGTAATATAGTGGTAGATTTACTCTGGCAGTCAAACTGTGAGTTAAAATTCCCTTGAACAGAATTTACAGGATTAGAAGAATATCATAAACATCTGAAAACACTGCACATACAGTCAGGAGATACAAAGATCTCAAAAACTGCCAGTAGAAATGGTGTCTTTGGTAAAACCCTCCTCATCTTTCATCTTCATGTCTCACCTTTAAATATAGTGTAACTAGAAATTTGCCTCTTAGCATGTTTCAGCCAAATGACAAAACATAAACCTCTTTTTATTTATTGAAGGTGAATTCTGAAGTAGCTAAAGTAGAAGACCGAACTTAGTAGTGTGCTTTTTCTGCTCTTTTTCCTTTCAAAATGTTCTAGGAACTCAAATTTTCAAAAAACAAGTTTGTTCAAATAGACTGTGGGATGTGCAAGAGCCACTAAATTCATTACTGGTAAAGCAATCCTAATATTCCAGCACAACCACTTTGGGTCGTTGAAACTCAAACTGTGGTTGGAATATTGCCCATGCATTAGGACACTCTTCCGAAGCCTGACACTTCTCCTATTCAGATTACTTAACCTAAATACAAAGAGAAAAATAGGAAGAGAACACTTGTGCTTTCTTTTAGAAATGGGTCACTCATTAATACCAGGGTTTATGAGATTTAAGGCATGTTAAAATTTACCAGCAAAAAAGAGGCATGTTTGTCAGTTGTTCTGTACTGTGTTATTTCAAGCATATTTCACTCTTAGTTACTGTACCATTAAAGAAGCACTGCAAAGTGCCTGCAGTCGGTCAGTGCTGTCTAAAGCCATATAGGCCAGATTTCCAGGCACATATATCCAGCTGAACTCCAAAAGTAGTTTAGACAAACAGAGAATTGATAGAATCATAGAATCATAGAATGGTTTGGGTTGGAAGGGACCTTAGAGGTTCCATCCCCCTTGCCATGGGCAGGGACACCACCCGCTAGACCAGGTAGCTCTAAGCTCTGTCCAACCTTTCCTTGAACACTTCCAGGGATGGGGCAGCCACAGCTTCTCTGGGCAAACTGTGCCATGGCCTCACCACCCTCACAGGGAAGAATATTTTCCAGATATCTAACCTAAACCTACCTTCTTTCAGTTTCAGTAATAATTTTTAATTATGAGCTCTCTCAGCTTCTCTAGGGTGCCAGAACTCACTTCACTCATGTGCTCATGTTAGGTGCTGTTCAGTGTTAGGTGTTGTTGAAAACTACACCTCCACTGAAGTATCTCTAGTATGTTTAAAATATTGGGTATCACTCTTTGGGTAGTTTCAGATGTGATCAGATAGTGATAAATTTGTACACTGAACTTTACCTAGTTACATAAAAAATTATCTGCTATAAACAAATAAACAAAGCTCCACTTGGATAAATGTAAAAGTACATTTTCTTAGGTATCTCTGCTTTGTTATAATAATGTCTCATTACCCACCAGAGGGAGCTCAGTCAAATGAAAGGGCCTGTTCCACCAACGTAAATTAGTGAGAGCTATTTGAAGGGTTATAAATAGATTTAAGCACATTTTTAGCAGTTAGTGCATAGCTGGATGTAATTTATATTAGCTGGGAACTGTAATGGGGGTGGTTTGGGTTTTTTTGCTTGAAAGAATACTCCTTTTCTGAAATTATTTCAAAAAGAAGTGTTTGCATTCTTGGCACAGATAATTCATCAGGAGGTACTTCTTCATATGTGAGTAGCTGGCTTTTATTTTCACAGCCATGGAGGGTACACCCGGAATAAGTCTATTATTTAGAACAGCACTTATAGGAGTATGTCTGAATGTGCCTCTGTCTTCCATGAATTTGTATTTTTTTGTACTGACATTTAATCAGTGAACATATATCCTGACATACTTGCAGACCAGGAGTACAAAAAGGTCTGACCACAAGACAGTCAAGGTTCTTAGTACGTAATGTTAAATGATGCATTTGCTTCTGACTGCTCTTTAAAAAGTTCAGAGTGGTTGACTTATTTCAGCTGTCCACACACAGCAGAGGAAGGTGAGAGTCAAAGGCCCAAGCTGGGGAGAGCACTGTGATGAAATGGCTGTGGAGAAGTCTGTGGCCACAAGGCCATCTGGGCTGTGCACTGAGATTTGTCATACACTTGTAAGAAAGTGCAAGTTTTTCAGGCACAGAACTGCTATCCCTTCATGTGGGAAACTGGGGATCGAGTTCATTAAAGTACCAAATGCTACTTGTGTAGTGAAAGCAGCAAAAGCCCATTACTGGGGCTGCAGTTAATTCAGTACTGAAGTGCTCTGGCTTCAGTGCAGTTTTTTACTCTGCATAGGTTATTTATCAAGGCTTTATTTATCTTTAATGCAAATACAGCAGTTGGGATAGATTTGGGCTCAATGATCCTTACGGCACCCTCCCAACTCAAGGTTTTCTATGATTCTATGATTAGCAGTCATATCCTGATACTGGTTATTCTTCTTTCTGTAGAAAAAACATCTGCAATGCTCTGACATCTGTATCACATCATAACTCTGTTAATTCTAGACATAGTTGACAAAAACATAGCCTGAATGAAGTAAATATTCCAGTATAAAGTGTTAGTGTAAACCAGGCTTGGAAAAGCGTTGGGAGACATCCAAACAAAAGCTTCTTAATGTTGAGCTAAGGACAACAGCCTATACATTCTATTGGTGCAAGCCATAAGCAGTCAGAAAGCAAGCAGTTAAGGCAACAGCTCACTCATCAGTTCCTCTTCCCAGCTGTACCTACTTCCTTTCCATCACTTACAGTTCTCATATCACTTAACTCATTCTAAGCACTCAAAGCACGCTTTGGCATCTGGCTGCACATTTGTTACATCAGCACACACATCCTCATTTCATTTCCCTAATTCCTGTATTAAAATTTAGTATAAGATTCAGACAAATAACTGAATCTACAGACTACCTCCTCTCATATTTTCTAACCAGTTCAAGGAAACCAAGCATCTGTCACAGCAGGCACCTGCAGGCTGGTAGAATTCCTTGCTGCTACATACCAGCACTGAACTACAAAACATCACACGTAGCATTTGGAAACCACCTTGAGCACATGGTGATCATCAGACCATGTCATAAGATTTCCAGCCAACTGGATCTGAGCTCTAGGCTGACGCTGCTTACTCAGTAGGGATGGACTGTGGTCAGGGGGGATTAAAGGAACTGAGGTTTAGAAGGGGGAACTGATAATTGGTGTGTAGAAAAGCAGAGTGACTCATATGCTAAATCTTGTGCTTTCTGCAGAATAAACCACCTCCATGCAGTGGAGGAAGCCTGGGTTGAGGCTAACAGTGGTTTGTGAATGGTTGTCATCTTTCATTCATATGGGTATGAGTAACACATGACATTACTTGTAAGGAGCACTGAAGAACCTAGAGGTTACTGGCACTGTTCCAAGCAAGGTAGATTCTTATAAAATAATCTACTTTGAATTTAAAGGGTCAGCCTCACAGTTTTGGTGTGCACGTGAAAGACCATTGCGATAACTCCCAGTTTAACACTGCAAAACCAAGCGACTCAGTGAAGGAAATGGTGACGTTGAGGCTGCCCCTCCAACTCCACTTTGCTGCCTTCCCTCCCTCCATAATGTGCACCGTGGTGCAGTCATGCAGTCAGTGTCTGACTGCAGACACTGTGTGTGTCAGAGAAGTCCATCAAGATGGACAACAGAGCCCAGCTTTTTGGTACTTGTTCAGCCTTAGTCTTTCATTGCTGCACACCTTTCAGGCCTGTCATGAAGGTAGTTAATAGTTTCATTGTGGGTTTTCCAAGAATATGTATCACCATATCATCCACGCATGTGCATGCCATGACATTCCACCGGGAGGGAGAAGACCCTCAGAGCTGTGGGTGCACAGGTATGACTGTGGACGTACGAGGATGGGAGAGAAAAGTCATGCCAGCACCCATGTTTTCTCAATTCTCCTCACAGTCCTGCTGGACAGGGCCAGTGCTCTTTCTGTTATATCACTGCCTGGACCAAACTTCCTTTCCCTGCAGCCCTTTTCTTCCACCATTGCACATCTTGTACCCCCCACAGAAAGAGAGGCAAGACTCTTCCAGACAAGTCTCCCCTGTTCCTTTAGACACTTCCACTTTGTGCATTGATCAAGAAAGGAATTTTAGGTAGGGAAAAACACCAAGTGGCTTCATGATTAAGACTGTGACCAGCTCATTTCTGCACGGTGTTCTGTGACTGGAGATGAAGCAGCAGAGCTCCCCAACCACACAACCCAAAGAAAGGCTGAGAACACCTCTCTGTCCTACCCATGCCTATTTGTCCCCCCTATTAGCAGCGCGTAATCCTCCCAAAGGCCTAAATGGCAATAAAGTCTCTGGGGGAAGGTGACACACTTCCAAAGATCATTACTTGTTGTGGTGGCTGAGCCAGCAGCGGTGGAGGCCGAGGGGCCAAAGAGCTCTGGAGCAGGAGAAGCTCGCTGGTGGGCCAGCTCCAAAGTTTAAGATCACCTGAGTCAGGGTGAGAAAGAAAGCCTCCCCCATCAGGCTTTGTGGTTCTATGCAGATTTGGTCCGTCTGGTTGGCCCGTTGGCCATACGCCCCTTTTACGCCTTAAAAAGGTTTAATTAAAAGGTTTAATCTGGTCTGGATTAAAAGGTTGTAATCCAGAAAGTTCTCCCTTTCCCTTTGCTGGTCCTCCACTCCGCCCCTTCCTTCTCCCCATTGGTTGTTGTTATATTACCCCACCTTCTCTCCGCCCCTGTACCCCCAAACCATTGGTTACTGGTGCTCTGCCCGCTGCCTTTCTGTGCCCCTGTATAAGTCTGTCACTGCCCTCAGTTCAGGCCCTTTGTCCATGGATCCCTTTGTTGTGGATTTACAATAAACCCTTCGGAACTCTATATGAGGAGCCCCTCCTGACTCTTTGCCTCTGGTAACGCATGAGCTGTCCAGCTTGAGTGTGAGCGTGTGCTTTCGTGCCTCCATCAGCACGGGTGAGAAAGTTGGCCTGCTAGCGTGCTAAGCGGCACCGCCAGAGCAATCCCTTGCCAGGGACACTTTTGGGAAGACGTGGCGACCTCTCTACCGACCTCTGCACTGCGTTAAATAATTCACAAAACCAGACAGAATAGAGGTAATCCTGGAAAGGGAAACATTTGAAAAACAAAAAGGCACCGAACTCAAACTGACAGGTCCTCATCTTCCAGACTTTCCAAGTGTCAAGTCACCCTTGGCTCTGGCTGTTTCAAGACTGCATGAGTCATATCCTTGCTAACTGGAAGCCTTAATTTGAGTTTGTTCAGCATTCTTTACGATGGAAGGAAGTTAGTTAGCAATGACAGAAAATGGAAAGCACAGGTCTTGTTTTTATTTTAAACCCATGTACTTCACTGTTTCTTAAGTGGTTTGAACCAAATGCATTTACTATGGTAGTCGCATGCTTACTTTTGCTAACCGGAATAATCTAGGTAACAGCAAGAAATACACTTTGTCTGTAATACAACTGCAGTTCTCACAGGCTGTAGTCACATGTTATAAAATTGAACCTTTCATTGGCACTTGATTTCAAAAGCTGAAACAGGCTTCTAAGTTCTCGGGTGAAATACAATGTAAAACCATCTTTGAAATTATATAAAACTTGTTTTTATGGCATGATACATACAACAGGACCTAACGTGCAGACCACTTCAAGCAGGGCACAAATCATATTGTCTACTTGGAAAATACAGGATCAATATGATAAATGCTTTATTAAAAAGCTTAATTTCAGCTATTTAGTCAGCAGAGCTCCACTGTTATCTAAAGAAAAACTCAGCATGTCAAAATTGGAGACTAACTGAATGTGAAATATTTCTCACTATAAACAAATCAGGAGATGGATGATAGACACAGCAGTTGCCTCTCAGAAGGTTGTTCCAGCTACCCTTACTCTTTTCAACACCTGGATGATTTTCTGGGTTATGTTGGCTATGCTACATTTTAATTTACTTGCCTATGAATATTTTTGGAAAATTCCATTTCCCTACCTTCCTGCCTTTGAATCCCACTTCCCCAACTATTTTTTCTTTTAAAAATAGTTTTCAAGAGATACTTTAATTTTTCTTCCTTGGTACTTCTATATCAGTTTTACTCATTTGTATTGTGATACAGTTTCTCTGAGTCACTGCTCTCAGGCACATGAGCCTGCATGCAGGCAAATATGTTCGTACAAGGCTGTTATTTCTTACTTTCACCATAACTAAAAGCCGGAGGAAAATTTGATTGCATATAGCTACAGTCCAAGTTGAATAGAAATCTTTGACTTGAATTAGTTTGGGATGGTTTAAGAATTTTATATTTATCCAGGCTGGTAAGCTGGACCACACCAAAAATTTGGTGTCTGCACATCTGTAAAATATTTCCTGAATTCTTCTATACTGGTCAGTACCTACAGGTTAGGAAAAAC
The DNA here is from genome assembly GCA_013399875.1 of Gymnorhina tibicen. Taxonomy (NCBI): domain Eukaryota; kingdom Metazoa; phylum Chordata; class Aves; order Passeriformes; family Artamidae; genus Gymnorhina; species Gymnorhina tibicen. Next base: position 989,059 of record VXAZ01010351.1, on the reverse strand, counting down.
ATACTCCCATACTCAAAGTGCTGATTGTCACAAATGAGGCCCAAGATTTCCTTCTCCACCTGACTGTGGCTCTCCCTCAGGTTTTTCTCCCAGCATATGCTCTGTTATTTTTCTGATATCTAAAGCATAGTGGCTGCACTTAAATAGAAAATTTCAAGGTGAACACAGTTATTTGTAAGTAAAGGTCTGCTGTCTGATCCATTTGCATCCAAAGCCAGTTTGTCAATAAACCGATTTTATGTACTTTATATGGTTTTCAATGAATTCACTAGAATCATCTGACTGGATGATGTTTTCAAGGCTAGATGGAAAAACCTTTGACTAAAATGACAAACTATTTTAAAGTGAGAATTCTCTTGCTCAAAACACATAAACACAGGCCAAAAAAAGTACATTCTAGATTCTCTGGTGTTCTGTGCTCAAAGCAAAGCTCTGATTTCTCTTCAGGTTATGTTTCCCATCAATGCAAAACTCAAACAAGGCTTTTCCAGCACTTCCAGGCCCAATATTCCAAGTGGTTTTTATTAACTATGTTTTTTTTCCTCTTCAACTTCCACAAGGTATGGTGAAAATTGGATCCTCAGATAATAAGGAAAGAGGAATAAATACAGTGTTACACGGCTCAGGGAGCATCCCAGCAGGAAGCGCGTGCCTCAGGAGTGGTGATTTCCCGGGTACAGCAGGAAGCAGTGCCAGGTTTGGATGCTGATGCTGCCCTGGTGGCTCAGGAAGAGAAGTGGAAACAGGGCTGTCCTCTCCTGCTACCTCTTCGTGCTCTCCTGCTGCAGTGCAGGTGCTTGGAGTAACGCAGAGCCAGTTTTCACACCTGTGCTGCAGGGAATACTGTAGGCAATTAGCACAGAGAAATAACGGGCAGCTTGTAATTCTTGTTTTGTCCCCTTTGCTGCCAGAAATTGTTCTGATTAACATGAAATTCCATTTTCGTAATAGATTAGTGATAATAATCAAAGCTAAAGTTCTGGTGGAAATCTTAAGTTCATAGTTTTCAATTACTAAGACACATTTCAGTACTAATAACACATTAAGTTGAATTCCAAGCTCATGAAGATGTAACAGTCTGCATCTGTCAAGCAGAATTTAAAATACAAGCTGATTTGAGAACATTCAGAACATAAAAGGGCTTTTCTACATCCACTTTTAATGAAAAAACTGCTGTATGAGTAGAAATGGAAGTATAACAAAGATTTTTCAGTTGATCTAAGAAAATACAGGGATAAATAGAGCAAGTAAAACTGACATTTTACTTCCCCGTTATTTGTGTATCATGGAACTCCTGTCCCTAATTGCAGCCACTTATGTTTCAAAACAGACCAGAAAATAAGAACAAAAGATCCTCACAACAATTTTACTGACATAGTCTCAGTTGAAACTATGATGAAACTATGATTCTTATATTAATTTTTCATTTCTTGCATGCCAAAAAGTACAATAAAAAGACTCTCAAGTAATCTTTACACTTAAGGAAGGAAAGTTTGATCTCATCTCTTTCCTTTTAATTTTATAACTTGCAAATTATCACTGGCAGTGCACTTGTTTGATAAAAAATGATTTTGTTACTTCAACTTTTAATGTGCAATTTCTCAGATTTTATACAACAGTGTGAAGTTGACATGAAATATAGTTTTCACCAGTGAGGAGATCTGCTTCAAGATAACTTCCAAACACTTTAGGCATGAGGAAAATAATTTAAAAAGAATTCACCAAACTAAAATTAACATACATGTATTCCATATATTAACATTATCCCTGCTGTATGCCTTAGTATGATCCAAATTTCCAGCACAGAGACTATTTATATAATTTTCTAGTGTGTCCATATCTTCTTAAATTGGAAGAAATATGTTTAGAAAAGAAACCTGATCCACTAGAACATATAATGGGGATAGATTAACTTCAATTACATTACTTGAAATAAAACATCCATTATATAATGGATGAAATATCCATTATATTAAGCTACTGGGTGGCAAGCATTAAATCAAATATAGACTTCTACATACTCTGTATCTGTAGTAAAGTGTTGTAACATATTAAACAAATCTTAATTTTAAAATCTCTTTCTAGCACAGGACCAATCCTGTATGAACTGCCTCACATGAGCTAGTTGGGAGTTATGAGGAACCCTGTCTTTTTTGGTACTGTATCCTGAGCTTTTCCAGTTGCTCCACGCACTGCGTCTGGGCCAGCTTCAGTGTTCGGTTCTCCTCCGTCAGTTCTGCATACTCCTTAGCCAGCTGAGCAGCATCCATGCTTTCTTTTTCCACTTGTTCCAGTCTGGCAATCAGCTCCTTTCTGACAATTATAAAAAACCCCCCAAATATTAAAAATGGCAGGAGGCAAAAATTTGTTGTCATGTGTTAGGTCAAAGATGGGCTGTGGGTTGTTAACTTACTTTGTATTACTTGAACTTGTGTGAAACAAGAACCTAGAAAATTAATTTTTTTAGAGTCCTGTTTTTTCGCTTTAAAAGATGCACCTTCCAAAATCTCTGATAGGTTTGCTATTCAGTGACCAAACCTGAAAAATGCTGTGTTCATGTGTCTGTTTTTGGGACTGTTCAGCAGGAGAGAAGGCTTTGGGGAGACCTTAGAGCCCCTTCCGATACAAAAAGGGGCTCCAACAGAGCTGGAGAGGGACTCTTCACACAGGTGACAAGACAAGGGAATGGCTTTACACTGAAAGAAAGCAAGGTGAAACAGGTTATTGGGAAGAGATTCTTCCCTTTGAGGGTGGTGAGGCCCTGGCACAGGTTGCCCAAAACCTGTGGCTGCCCCATCCCTGGAAGTGTTCAAGGCCAGGTTGGACAGGGCTTGGAGCAACCTGGTCTAGTGGAAGATGTCCCTGCCCATGGCAGGGGGTAGAACTGGATGAGCTCTAGGGTCCCTCCCAATCCAAACCATTCTATTGATTGTATGACTCTGTGATCTCTAACATTAGTAAGAGTTGAACACGCAGTTCACAGTGGAGAATCAAGCTCCTGGAGATGACTTGCTAATACTTTGCCAGAAGAACAACAATTTATTTTTCTCTCGATACCAGATATCACTGAAAGAGAGGGAGGTGTTTTTGTTTGGTTGGTTAGATTTATCAGTAAGTTCTGTGAAGTGTGCCTGGTTTCCTTTTCTCTACTACAAACAAATCCAGTAAGTACTAGGCACTGAATCTGAACTACGTATATTGTTTCTATAACGTGCTTAGGCTTAGACCTCAGCCCCGCTGCTGAGGAAGAGCGATATAGCTGCAAACCTGACCCCTCCTGGTCCTTTTAAGTGCAGACACAGGATGATTTAAGCTGTGGCTTCTTTTGGATGGAGTCACACAGTGCCCTGTGTTCCCAGAGCTGGCCAGGAGCTGGAGTTTCCTGTAGTGTATCAACTGAAATTACCTCAGCACAAGTTAAGATAAAAGAGGTCTTAAAACACACTGAAGGCATGAGTAATTCACAGAGTATCTAATTGCTCTCCCCTTAGTCACCCACCAGGCTAGCCTGGCCTCTGGGGCTTTTTTTTCCCTTTAAGTCAAAAATTCACTCGTTACAGGAAGTCTCTTCTAAAAGGTTCTTTTGATCATTCTGTCTCAGAGATTAGTTAATCTTTTAACTGTTCATAGCCCTGTGACTTTATTTCTCAGTCATGTCAAAACAATGCTTGTAAATCATCAGTGGGAAGTTGTTAATGCCTTCACAGTGGATGGATTTCACTGCAGTCCTTAAAGGAGCCCTCTTGTCAGGCTAGACCAGTGCTTTCAGACAGGAAATTCCTACAGATCAGAAATTCTATTCCCACAGGTCAGAGTATTCACGAAAAGATAACATTTCTGTGTTTGCTGATCACTTATGTTACTTGTAGCTGCAAAGGTGCCACTTAGAGCAGCAAAACTGTAAATCTGGCTTTTGAAAAACACTTCTGTCTGGCCTTCTTTTAGGATCAGTTTGACCTTCCTCTGTCTTTACTGCAGCTTTCAGTGATAGCAGAGTTTGCCCATGGTTTAGTTGACTGTTTACAGTCACAGTTACTGCAGTTCAAGGAGTCACAAGTTAGAAGAGACCCTTGGCACAGCCATTTCTACCAACTGTGCTTCCCTTAGATAAAAAATAAAAGAAAAAAAAAAGAGAGAAGAGCTAGCAGCCATTACAGAAATTTTAAATCATCCCAAAGAGGCAGCATATAGGCATCCTCCTATATGATGTGTTTGTTTTATACTACTGAGGTAATGCAGAGCAGCTATGCTGCAGCAAAGCCTTTTTCCTTTCACCAGGTGACAGGTGCATTCGATCAGGCCTTTGAGAGAAAACATCAAGAGCGTATTTTTGCTCGGTAGCATTCTGTTTACATTTAACACAACATAGCTGTACAAGTTTTAAACACAGCAAGCCACTAAGAGTTTCATTTCACTGTGGCTGGGCCATTCTAGATCAACCAATTTTCAGAGGGCAAGACAATCTTGCTAGACAGCTCTTATTCATGGGCCAGAGGCCACGAAGGAGTGATTTCATGTGAGAAATATATTCAGGGACAATGAGGTTTTACAACTCCAGTTGCCTTTTTTTTCTTTTCTCCTCCCCCAGTCTCTCTGGACTTCCTCTGGAAGACTTTTGTCCCTGGAGACCAAATGAGAACTTCTGCAATATTTCTTTGCAATTATTCTCTGGTGCAATGTTGGACTGAAGGGCTATATTAAGCTCTTTCGAATTACAGACTGTTAAATCAGAAGTGTCCAAACAAATGAATTCAGAATCATTCATCCTTACTTTTCTTACACTCATAAGCTTCTTAAAACGGAGATGCAGTGAACATACTAATAGGTAATCAGCGTCTTAAAAGCAGGTGGGGACTTTCAGTACTTGAAAAGGAATGGTACTGACTACTCTGGACTTGAGCCAAGAGAGGCACAGACAGACACAACATGCAAACTCAGACAGCTCTATTAATGAATGTCAGTCCTGATTTGATGACATTCTATGCAGGCATGGCTTTCATGCTGCTGTCCAGTAATATTCAAGCAGCATGGATAACTTCCCTCCCCCCATCCCAGGATTTAGCTTTGCTATCAAACAAACTCTAAATGCATTAAAATCAAAATATACTCATTGCTGTAGTCCACAATCTCGTATCTCCCTCACAGAAAGCAGTTTCCTTGCACTAAGGTAGTAAAATTGCCCACTTCTGAGTCAGCAGACTTATTCCCTTCCCATCAGGATCAACACCTGTTTACGGGATAGGGTGATGTTTCAGACTAATACTGTCAGCCTGCCACAGATCTAAAATTAGAGTACCAGGGAATTGCTAAATGTTATGAATGGTGTAGTTTACGGAGCTCACAAAAGGATGAGGACAGTAACTAACATTTACATCTGATCTAATCCGAGATTTGAACTCAGCTTTCAGAGGTTAAAGAACACCATACTAAGCTCTTGCACCATCTAGACTTTGTTGTGGATGCTTAATAAATAGATGTAGCACTGTGGAATCTGTGTTTTCTGTTAATGCTTACCCCAAGTTTAAATATTAACAGTATTGGTAAGGTATTTTCTAAACTAGTGCTGAGGTACTCAAAGCTTTGAGACAATCTGTAATGTGCACTTGAAGTGTTCTTTTTTGGGGAGGGGTTTGGGAGGCAACATTAGTGATTTGCATCATAAACCAATAAACCACAAGCCATGCCAAAGCAGGAGAAAAGCACAGTATGGTCTTAGCGAAATTATTTCTCTTGTTCTGGCCTTAATGACTGAACATGCAGAGAACAGAGCTCCTTAACACTCATATTCACAAGGAATAAATACAAAGAAAAGTGACAGACTAAGCAGATAAATCTGTCTGGAGATGAGTGTATTTAGAGATGGACTGGACACAAGGAAAACAGTTTCCAGAATACAAAGAATCAGATTTGTCTTTCCCCCATTGTGAACAAGGTATCCAGGATCACGCATCTGTGGCAGTACAGTATCTTCCCTGACAACTGGTGTGTACTGGTGGCCATAAGGTCATTTTCTCTTCCCATGTTTGGCATGGCTTTCACATCAGGGGCAATTATGAGACACTCTAAGGTAACTCCTGTCTGAGGAGATTGTCCTTGCATATTCAAAGTCTACTAATTAATTTAAAAACAACATCACTAAAGACATTGAAGTCTGCTTTAATGTAAATGAAAATGTGTCTCAGATGCCAACACATAAAAGGTCAGAGAATGACAGAATAGTTTGAGTTGGAAAGGACCTTCCAAAGGCAAGGACACTTCTTTAGAAGAGGAGGTCTCTCTTTGTATTAGAAAAGCTGCAATTAAATTTCTAGTATTTGGCAAGTAGCATATATTTTGCCTACATGTGAGATGATGAAAAACCAGGTCTAGAATGTGAAAATTATTGAACTAAAGATTGCCTTTAAGGTTTACACCAATCTTTTTCTGAAAGTATGAAAACTTCTTGTCTTCACAGTGCTGGGAAAGATACTCAAGAAACTCTGTACCTGGAGAAATCCTCTGGACTAAAAAGCTTAGAAACAGTCCTATGGTCAGAAGAGCAAGCTAAAACATAAGAAAGGCTCCCACAAAATTAAGCAGACATCTTCACTGCATGTCATTTGCCAAGAGGGCCACTGGGATCCTGGATTTTATCAGCAGGACCAGGGCAGTGACTGTTCCCCTGTGCTGGGCACTGCTGAGGCCACACCTTCAGTCCTGAGTCCAGTTCTGGGCCTCTCACTACCAGAGAGACATTGAGGGGCTGGAGTGTGCCCAGAGAAGGGAATGGAGCTGGGGAAGGGTCTGGAGCACCAGTAGCAGCTGAAGGAGCTGGGGGGGCTCAGCCTGGAGAAAAGGAGGCTCAGGGGGACCTTTTCACTCTCCACAACTCCCTGACAGGAGAGTGGAGCCAGGTGGGGGTCAGGCTCTGCTCCCAGGGAACAAGGGACAGGGTGTGAGGAAATGGCCTAAAGTTGTGCCAGGGGAGGTTCAGATTAGATATTAGGGAAAAACTTTTTAATTGAAAGGTTTGTCAAGCACTGGAATGGGCTGTCCAGGGAAGTGGTGGAGTCACCATCCCTGGAGGTGTTAAAAAAACATGTGGAGGTGGCACTCGAGGACACAGTTTAATGGTGAACAGGGAGGTGGTGCTGGGTTGGTGGTTGGACTTGATGATCCTAAAGGTCTTTTCCAACCTTTACAATTCTATGATTCTATGTCTACTGTAATGTGTAAAAGAAGGAAAAGAAATCACATCCATGGCCAAGAAAATGAATAATCCTAAACCAGGTGGTGATCAAATGATATTTTCTGTAGAGTTATATTAGAATTGTCTGGGGGAGGAAAAAGAGATAACCAGCCAGTGCTAAGAATATAAGATACAGCTAGCAACCATGGCAACTCTAATATTTAACTACATAATCCAGGGTCATTATCTAGTAATAGCAATATAACAAGTGCTTAAAATAACCAGCCATCCCATCCCTTTCACCCAAAGTTAGATACCCAAAACCATCTGTTATGGAAATACGTGTGTGTTTCTGGAACATAAATTAAATTACATTCTGTGCCCTAAATGTGGTGTGTTCTCGCTTCCACACCCTTTTCTTTTATTTTCAATCATGTCTCCCATTCCAGAGTGGCTTTTTCCCTTGTACTACATATTGCTGGCATAAATGTGAAGAGTTTGAGTGAAGACAGCAAACAAAGCTATGATTAAATTAGCAAAAAAAATCTACCCAATGTTCTTTCAAATTCTTGCTTCCTTTTTCATTCTTGATTAACTTCTTTTCCCATCCTTATTTGCTTTGTCTTTTGATTTTCCCTTTTTTGAAACTGCAACCTCTTTTTCTCTTTGACATTTCCCATTTTCCTGTGAAATACTTGTCATCTTCTCTCCCACTGCCAGCCTAGTACATTCTCTTGCCATCTATATTGCACAAAAGAAAAAGTAAGTAAGCTTTGTTTTTGCCTCGATGAAAAGCAACCCTTGTCATTTCACTTGACTGGCTTTTTACTTTGGCCATACTTGATGCTCACATTACAAGTCAAGCTAAGCAGAAGTAAAAGCCTTTGAAAAGTTGTAAAAGATTAAATTTAATCATTATTTTTAAAACAATGTTTTTCAACTTTCTATTTCTTAAAAAAAATATATATATATATACCTGCATATATTATTTAATGTATGAAAGGTTACACTGAACTTTGGAGGTTGGAACAAAAATTGTTTAAAGTAGAATTATCTCTATTCCTTTTTTCTTTTTTTTTTTTTGCTAAAAAGCTCTAATACAGATATTTATGTCAGGTTAACATTATTTCTTCCTCCTAGCCAACAAATAAAAAATATTTGCAAAATCCATTTTCTGCTTTTTTCCTGTCAGTCACAGCCATCAGCATTCCGTGTGTACTGTCAGCAGGCACCACAGGTACAGAAAGTGCCAGGTGGGACTTGCCATTGGAATGACACAGGTGAACTGATCTGTGGAGAGGAGCTGGGAGCGCTGGCAAGGGTACCATCCAACAGCACTTGTGATTGCCTTTGGTAAAAAAATGTACACTGAAAAACACTATAAAAGCTGTTCGTTCCCATTACAAGGGATGAAACTTGATCATTGTCCATTTTATCAAAATAATATTTAAAAGAAATAGACGATAGCAGGTGTAGTAGGCAATTGGGAATCTTCATTTCCATACATTCAAATTCAAATGTAGAAGAAGATGCCCACAGCAGGGGCAAATTTTAGAAAACTGTAAACTCCATGTTTTCAATTTGATTATAATTGGTTTTGAGGCTAAAAGTTTGTGCATCTCATCGGACTTTTTAGACATATTAAAGCATCCTTCCCTTCTAAAACTGGAATACTCAATACTTCCAGTGATGGGGCAGCCAGGGCTCTCTGGGCAACTGTTTCCCATGCCCCAACATCCTCACAGGGAAGAATTTCTTCTTAATATTCAATNCAACAGCACTTGTGATTGCCTTTGGTAAAAAAATGTACACTGAAAAACACTATAAAAGCTGTTCGTTCCCATTACAAGGGATGAAACTTGATCATTGTCCATTTTATCAAAATAATATTTAAAAGAAATAGACGATAGCAGGTGTAGTAGGCAATTGGGAATCTTCATTTCCATACATTCAAATTCAAATGTAGAAGAAGATGCCCACAGCAGGGGCAAATTTTAGAAAACTGTAAACTCCATGTTTTCAATTTGATTATAATTGGTTTTGAGGCTAAAAGTTTGTGCATCTCATCGGACTTTTTAGACATATTAAAGCATCCTTCCCTTCTAAAACTGGAATACTCAATACTTCCAGTGATGGGGCAGCCAGGGCTCTCTGGGCAACTGTTTCCCATGCCCCAACATCCTCACAGGGAAGAATTTCTTCTTAATATTCAATCCAAACCTACTCTCTGTTGGTTTAAAACCATTTTGCCTTGTCCTATCTCTACATGCCCTTGTAAATAGTCTCCCTCCATCTTTCTTTCAGGCTCCTTTCAGGTAGTGAAAGGCCACAGTTATAAGGTGTGTATATAGAAGTATATACATATATAAGTATATACACTTGTATATATATACATACATATGTATATACATATATACACACACACACAATACAAAACATGCATGCCACCCCAGCCATTATAATCCACTCTTCATTCAGTATATGCTACCCCCTAAACTACTTTAACTCTCAAACTGTAAGTGCTGATAATGTTTTCAGACATCAATCAGTGAACAGTAGAGCAAAACTCTCTTTTACTTCTCGCTTACTCCTTTGCCTCCACACTTATACTCCCTTTCTATCTAGTTTTAGATAAAAATCAAGGCTAACATGTCCAGGTTTGTTTGCTTACATGTGTGTAAAGTTACATGTGTCCTAATAACTTTCTAATCCACCTTTCAATTTCAACCAAACCTCACGTAGTAAAGAGGTCCCAGTTAGTTTCTGGAGGGTTTAATAAAAACAGACTGCTACAGAAAGGAAAGATGCCCCATGGGGGAAAGGCAGTCTCATGAGACCTGCTCCAAAATACTACAAAATGGATAATGTACCTGGAGGGAAGAGTTATAAACAGTCCACATCTGGAGAAAAAATACCTTCAGTTAGCACTTGCAGCTTGTTAAACCTCAAAATCAGGCAGCCACAGTGCACCAGCCTGTAGGAAATTAAACATCTTTGATCCCAGTGCTGTAGGATCACCTTTTCAGATTAAGACACATGGGAGGTGTGAAAGGTGCTGCCCTGATATTTGTCATGTTTAAGCATTTCATAGCTATACAGCATGTGAACACAAGGCTGCAAATATGTAATTAGAAGGTACATAAGAGCCACAATAATATAACTCCATTTGTTGCTTAATTCAGCCATTCTTAACATATGTTTACTGGGGCATGGAATTCACAGAACAGGTTCAGCAAAGACAGCAGTGGTGGAAGCTTCCTGACATTGTTCCACTGTTGACATCCACCGGCGGAATGAAGAAAAATGCCAGCCTGAAGCCCTTTAATTCATCCAGGATAAGCACCACTGAGAGGCTGACCTCTGGGCTCAGATGCTGATTAGGATAGTCGTGAGTTCAGGTAAACAATTTTGTACATGTACCTGCCGTTCTCAAGAAGCAAACAATTTCTAATTTAGCTAGTATCATAGACTTATAGATAAAAAAATTGCATTCAAACAGCAATTTTTTTTAAGTTCCAGAAAGTGCAAAAATATACATGAATGTCTCATTTTCATAGGCTCCAAGCATTCTTCATAAATAGGCATAACAGATTCAGGGATGTGCCAATAATAATAATAATAATGGATTTATATTAGTAGACTCTAAAACCCAAATGATTTAAGGCTACCTTTGGTGTTTATACAACTAAAGTCAAGCACTTAAGCAACCATTTAATATTTTATATTGCACTTGGATTTTCAGAGCAGACAAAGACACGTGGTTTCCACTGAATTGATTGCTAAATACATATGTGAGCAGCTTATATTAGACAACCAAAATCATTGCAAAAAATTGCATTACTTTGAAAAATCATTGCAAATTTTTAAAAATTAATTATCTTCTAATCTTTTTAAAAATACCAATTACTTTTGATTGACCAAGTTCAATTAATGATGGATCAAATGCAAACACTGCAAAATGATGAATCAAATGCAAAATGCATTTCCCCATGACACTGGACATGTTCTTTTTTAGCTTTTGTTCCAGTCTGTCAGCATCTGAGTGCCACACAGGTCCTTCAGTGGAAGGGGATTTGCAGTGGGAAACTTCAACTAGCTTTGACACTTCAGGCAAAAAGTAACTATATTGTGCCTATAGCCATCAATCCGGATAAAGACATCTCACTTTCTTACCCTGCATAGTTTGGATTTAGGGAGTTCTTTGGCTGTCTTGTAAGACTACAGACTTTTAACATTTTCCCTCCCATCATCTTGCTTCTGCAGCTGAAGATTCCCATGGATGAAAACTTGGCTGAACTTCAAGGTCAGCTGGGCAGAGATTTCATTACTCACCTTCTTTCCTCTCTCTGAAGTTCTTTTTCAGGTTTCTTGTGGAAAGGGACTGACAGCCACAGAGAGCACTTTGCCATTTAATAGCCAGGCAAAAGATGACAGGGCTATGAGTACAGGCCATAGACAAGAAAAAAAGTCTCCAGCTTATTCACTTTGGGTATGAACACCTGAAATGCCAATGTATATTGAACCAGTGTACACAAAAACAGAGCACCTCACAGAAACATGTTTACTACTATTTTCAAGTATACTAAGCCTAAATGAGGATCTATTATGTTCTTCATTAAAGCGTGCAAAGTTTATTGAAAAAACTAAAATTGAAAAGGGGACCTGTACCAGCTGAACTGGATTGTTATGTGACCTAGAGGCTGTCAATTAAGGTTTTAAGGGACATCCACAAAGCTGAGGGCCCAGAACTATGACAGCCCTTAGTGGCCTCAGTTGATCCTACAGAGCAATGACCAACTTGTGCTCTACTGTGACCATCAGGCAGAAGCATGAAATCATAGAATCATAGAATGGCTTTACTTAGAAGGGACCCCAAAGCTCATCCAGTTCCAACCCCCTACCACAGGCAGGGGACACCTTCCACTAGGCCAGGTTGCTCCAAGCCCCATCCAACCTGGCCTTGGACACTTCCAGGGATGGGGCAGCCACAGCTTCTCTGGGCAACCTGTGCCAGGGCCTCACCACCCTCAAAGGGAAGAATTTCTTCCCAATATCCCATCTATCCCTGTCCTCTGTCAGTTTGAAGCCATTCCCCCTTGTCCTGTCACTCCAGGCTCTTATAAATAGTCTCTCTCCATTTTTCTGGTAGGCTTCCTTCAGATACTGGAAGGCCACAATTATAAGGTACGTATAAACAAGTATATACATCTATAAGTGTATATGTATATAAGGTCAGAAAATACAATGTTAAACCTTCATGTTTCAAACAGGGTTTTACAAAGGGAATATACAACAGTAAATCCTTTGGGAAAGTTACTCACTTTCTTTCTTCCAGCAGAGCAATTTCTTTCTTGACCTCATGGTACTCTTCTGCTATTTTGCAGTGCTGTTTATACACCTGCATAGATTCCTTAGAGTCATGACAAGGAGGCAGAGGCTTTAAGAAAAAAAAGAAGAAGAAAAAAACCCCACTGTTTTTTGAATGAAATATTAGTTAAAACCCCACAAATTTTGAAAGATACAATATTTATCTAAATTCCTGTGAGAATACCTAAAGAATTTTGTTCCCTTAACTGGCCAGCTATTCCTAGTGATGGCCTTTCATGGAAGGAAAAACCCAAACCAGTTCCTTGCATAAGAATATGTGTAAAACTTCAAACACTGTAAGAATTTTCAGAACTCTCCTTGTCAGCTTTGCAAAATATCCCTAAAGATTTTTCAAAGAAGGATTTCTCCCTTACCTCCCTCTTTTTCAGCTAGAGTGATATGTAAATGCTAAAGCTGATGCACTGGTCAGACCTATCACATACATCTTTTCACTGCAGGAACTGACATCATTGCAGCAAGACCAACTTTTTTTCAATGCACACTGAATGTAATAAATATGGCAAATAAAATAAATCTGTCCTAGGACTCCTCATGTGAATTTCATTGAAGTTCTTGAAAATACATTTTGGTTAAATGTAGGTGCTTTTTGCTCCTTAAAAAAGAATGCATCTTAATTCAGGCTTCAGGCTTGACTGTCAGATTTTGGTTATAACACTTTCAGGAAGTATTTTTAAGTTATTAGCCATGAATCTATTGACTGTAAATGAACTCCAAATAGCATGCTTGAGCCACCTGTTTGAAGTAAAAGGAAACACTTAAAATAGTTCCTTTACTGCCCAGTTAAATAATATCCAATTGAGTTTCACAATATTAGTAGATTATTTTGCATTTCTTGCTGTCCTACCCTGACTCTTCTGTGTAGTATAATATTCCCTTAACAACATTATTAGGAAGAGAAAAGCACAATTAGACTTTTCCGATTTATGATCTTGTAATCCTTTGTTTTATCTAAACTGGAAATTTAAATTTTACTAAACATATTCAGAGACAAAGATTAAAAACATTTTTCTTCAGGAGACACGGTAAACTGCCTTCAGACATAACCCAAAGCACAGATGTAAGTAATGTATGGACTTGCAAATACTTGTAGATGGTATGTGATTCCTCACTGAAATTTTAACACAGACACTCATTTTCCATGTTCTAAATATAAAACTGCTGCAGCAGAATTGTTTTGCAGCACATTGTTTCATTCTCCCTGACCCTGGCGATTTTGGGAACCCAGGGAAAGGGCAGCCCATTACTCGATGAATCTAATCCCTAGAAAAGAGCTTTTAATTGCATTTCAATGTGGATGAGCAATAGCACCATTCATATAGCCACCCAAATAATAAGCATAAATTTAACAAGACTGAATATAGAAGTCTCAGTGCTCTAATCCAAGAATGCAGGGATGAGCCAAAGCAGCATCTCTGCTATCTACCAGAGATCAGCCACCAACAAGTGCGTCACAATAAAACAATTTTGAACAGTACCAAGGGGAAAGTCCCCAAACAGTGATACTTCAAAAGAAAAACACAACAAAACAAAGCAAGAAACACCTTGGATTTGCTTCCAATTTAGTTTCCGCTAATCTAGCTGGTTTAAACCAGTTTAAAAATTAAAACAGTGTTCAGTTTCTATATTCCAGCTTCCCACTCAAAAGATATATATAGAGAGCTAAAAATTATCTAGTCATGCTGAAACTTAGATACTAAGTCTCACTTAGAACCAGTTGCTGACTTTTAAACCCCTTCCTATTATTGTTTCCTCTTCAGTGACATTTTTTCTTACACTAATATTTTAGCACTTAAATTAAAATTAAAACAAATTATACAATCCGTTTACTAATTTCTGTTCATAAAATTCTTTTCAATTTGTCTGATGGTATTAAGCACTATATCAAGGACCTTTTAAATTATTAGTGTATCTTTCTTTAAAACATAAACGTGATTATGTTTTCAAATGACTAGAGAGAATATAATTGGATCATATCACAGAGTGGTTTGGGTTGGAAAGGACCTTCAAGAGCATCTAGTTCTAGCCCCTTTGCCATGGGCAGGGACACCTTCCACTAGACCAAGTTGCTCCAAGCCCCGTCCAACCTGGCCTTGAACACTTCCAGGGATGGGGCAGCCAGAACTCAAGAATTTGGTTTGCTCCTCTGCAATTTGGAAACATCTAAGAATGGTTTCAGAGACAGTATCTACAGCATCCATGAGTAATTTCTGGTCAGTAGAATATGAACTAGGCTTACTTAGCAAACACCTTGTACTGCAATAACATGGGAAAAGGAGAGTTAGAAATCTCCATTCCACCTGGCAGCACTTTTTAAAATGTCTGTGACCAGGCAATGGGAAGTGTTGCAGATACTACCCAATGGCATTCCAGGAAGTCTGTATAATATTTTTATGTTAAGGGATTGCTAGTTCACTGAAGTGACTAATTTCAGAAGACCTTAATAAAGTTCAATTTGCAGTATGGATTTTTTTTACTCAGAAGCAAACAGCCGTACTTTAACTTCCTCTTAGAACAGCCTGAGCTTGCTACTTCATGAAGTACCTTGACTGTCCATAAATTAACATAAATAAAAGCATACCTGCTAGACAAGCAAAAAACATCCCTGCCAAAGTAAGTTACATTTAATGGCAACAGTTGCTACTTTTAATCCTGTTTATTTCAGGCTTCAGTGTCATCCACCCTCATTTTCCTGTGATGGCAAAATATGCACATGCAGCATCTCTGATTTTGTTCACAAAGCTAGTACAAAAGCTACAGCTATAAGTTATACTGGTGGCCTATCCTATTATGTCTGATTTTCAACAAGGTCTGATTTTTTCTTGTATTTTGTTGAGTAACTCACTGTAACATTGACAAATGTTCTACAGAATCCAGCAGGCAGACACTAAGAGATCCTTTTAAAGACCATCCTGTAACTGCACATATATATGTTGATCTTTACAAGACATATGTACTGTTTATTTAGACTTCTGTTCAGAATCCAGATATGAAAGATGTTGGAAGATGACATGCAAAGGCAGTTCATGAAGAAAGAGAAAATCACAGAATGGTTTGGGTTGGAAGTGACCTGCTTTCCTTGTAGGAGAGGTGCTCCATTCCTCTAATCATCTGGGTGGCCTCCTCTCTGCCTGCTTTTTAAGGCAGGTTGAAGGAGGTATTCTAAATAAAATATTTGCTGGGGGGACACAGAATGACAGTTTTCAGGTTTGTTTGTTTTTTTTTTCCCTGCACTCGTGACAAATTCTTTTGCCTTGCCATATGAATATCAGCATTCCATATCCACAAAAGCTGTAGAGTTGACAGTGCCACTCAAGTGTTCAAAAACTTTAAAATAGTTGATTTTTTAATTTGCTGAAGTTTATTTGCATTTACATGTTTGTTTAACTGTGAAAAAAAATTAAAACTTTCTCCTGCAAAAGTTGAAGATTCAAGAAAAAGTTGTACCAGGCAGTTTTCCCAGCTCACACAAACTTGTCTAGAAGTCTTCAGTACTGGTCTAATTAAAGAGTGGTATTTTGCTTTTTGTAAATTTGGTAACTTTCAGCTAAACTCTTCTGGAAAACTGGAAAATCCAATGCCAATATTTTGAATGTGGCCTATGTTCATTATATGGCCTTGTGCACTCTTCTGCACAAGGAAAAAACCACATAGTGCCAAGCGAAAATAGCACATTGCAGCTACTTTTTATTGTGCAGCTGGAACTCTTCCACCGGTTTCAAATACCTATTTTAGGATACATCTAGTCTAGTCTAGTTTTACTATGAAAGTAAGCAGTTCTCTTTCCTCCAAACAATTCAGGTCAACTGGATGAGAGCAATTGTTAGTTTTGCTCTCCTTCCTGGGAGATTTCCCATTCTTTTCTAACCTTAGTATGATGTTCTGACTTGGTGAACATGCATACATGTTAACATACATGCATAACATGGTCTTACATAATCTAAGACCAAAGTAATCACAGCAGCATTACAGGAAACTTATCAAGTTCATAGGCAATCAAATCTAATTATAGAGCACATGTTAAAAAAAATACAGCATCCTCTTTAAAAACACAGTATACTTTAAAACTTTCTAAAATAAATTTATGTGTCTAACAAGAATCCTGACATGCAGTAGAAGCAATTAAAATTCCAGAGTAAACAAGGTTTCTGCTAAATGCTTATATCACACACAACACACTGTCCCTTTCATAACTTTTTAATTACTTCTTTCATTACTTCTTTTGGGCATTCTCCACTAAAGCAAGAAAAAACTATCCTTTGACTTAAAAAACTGATGTTATAAATGGTTGGAGCTTTTTCTCTGTTGCAGCAATTTTATAGTCATCTAACTAAACAGTTTTTTAATATAAAATATGACATAAATGTTTCTCAAGCTCACAATTTCATGAGAAGAGACCACAGAACCATAGAATTGTTTCGTGTTGGAAAGGACTTTAAAGAGGACCTCGTTCCAACCCCCAGCCATTGACAGGGACACCTTCCACTAGACCACGTTGTTCAGAACCCCGTCCAACCTGGTTTTGAAAGATAAAGAATTATAGAACACCCTGTGTATCCACGCATGACTTGTGTTCTTCCTTCTTCAGGATCAAGCTCTCAGCTGGAATAAAGACTTTGATGGAGAACAGAGAGATGAACTGAGCAAGTCACAGGAAGCGTTGGAACGGGGCAGACAACACACAGGGCATAGCAATGCAGGTACTCAACACTAGATACCCTCCTTTCCATTCAGTGACCTGAACAACAAGGCCTTGGATGCTGATGTATGTTTCTAAACACAGCAGATAACCCGTAGTAAAGTGTCTGTCAGAGGGGCCAATATGCAGCTAATCAAGGAAGTGCCTTCCAAGGACACATCCAGCTTTTACACAAGGCAAAGGTTAAGGTTTCCCAGTGACAGAGTGACAAGTGTAACCAGACTACCCTTGCTGCACTACCCACCAAATGGCTCACACATGGGAGGAGGGAAAAGACACCAAAGCCCAAACAAGCAGGTATTGTTTGTCAGTGCGAACAGAATCATTTCCAGTACTGCAAACAAAAGGAATTGAAAGCAAGAAGTTTATTAATGTGAGTTTTGTTTCACTGATAACTTAGCAGGAAGTTATTTTAGTTGTGGGGGTTTTTTTAATAATAAAACTGTAAATATATCTTAAACTGGTCTGTTCTCATATGTAGGGCTTTCGTGTCTGATTGACCACGTATCAGTTTTGATTTAGAGTAGTTGAGTTATTTTCTTACAAATTGCTCCTTGGAACGTGTAGAACAATGTAACATTCAAAAAAGTAATTTGCAAATAAAACATGTTAGTCTGAAGCTAGCTAGTACATCAGAACACACAGACTGATCATTTTTATTCTTCAGAAAGACGCTGCAACTAGAACTATCCCTTAGTAAGAGTCCTTATAGAGAATTAGCTTTTTTGCTAAGTCTCCTAGAAAGGCCTTTTCTCCAGGCAATCCCACCTCTACCTCTGTAGAGCTGGGTGCTTGGACAGCAGCTTTGTTACCCTGCCAAGGGGAGGCTGCACTGAACTTTGCCCTGCCATCTGATACTGCTGCCCAGGGAATAGGTATGGAAGGATTGTGGGAGGAAAAGCGGGACCACTAGGTAATTCTGCTCAAATAGCCAAGTTGTCTGCCAGGGCCTAACATAGGAGGACGAGGGCTTGAAGCCTAAAACAGAGGTGCAAATTGCTTGGTACTCAGGCTGTGGTCTGCTGCCTGCATACATAGAATTCTAAGGCTCTGATTTTCCAAGTGACTTGGTGAACTTACATAGCTTTCAAGCTGCTTTCAAAATCCAGCTTAAAGATCAGATCAGCTGATTTAGGCTTTTTGTATGTTTGTTTTTAAAGCAGGTTTCAAAATTTTCCTTTGTATGCTTGAAACCTGAAAAGTTATTACTTTTTTTTAAGGTGTTTATTACTATATAGCCACCTAACCTGCATTTATAGTTTATATAAATAGCTTTAAATAAAATTCAAATGTTTTTGACTGTATTTATGGCACAGTGATGAAAATCTTGTGGCTCTAAGATATGATATTTTTATTACGAACATATGTACCAGCACTCTGACGAATTCAAGCATTTCAGGCTGCTATTGCCACAGTTGATTAAAAGGTTCATTTACACAACCCTTCATGTGTGTGCTCTATATTAACGCACTTTGGGACAGAAAAAAGCATGGATGGAAAGACAACGGACACCACCATTCACTACTTGTGCAGGTCCTGATGAAGCCCATGTTTACTTGTTTCTGTAATACAGGAGCTACCTGTTTCAAAGCTGGCATGAATTGCAAGCACATGCCATACTGTTTTGACAAACCCTCAGCAGTCTGGATTGTAGAAATTGAAAAAAAACCACAATAAGAAATGTAATGAGGTAAATGATAACTTTGTAACAATTATTGTTTGTTTGAAATTTTAAAGCAGATTTAAAATATTGTAATTACATTAAATAGTTATCACATAAAGCTGTGATCCAGATTGACAAAAGCAAGGAAATTCAAGTTTTTATCGCTAAATTTGAATGCAATGTTACCTCTCCATCAGCTCAGAACCCTGTGTTTACTTAACTGCCCTTGGATGAACATAAATCAAAATATAAATATGCACATAAGCTTGAAAAGCTAAAGGATGAAGTGCTAACCACAAATTTTATACTTTTAAGTGGTTGAGTCAGACAGGTAGTTCTCATAAGTTATCCTTTCAGCTACCCTGATATTACCAAGAGAGTTTATGAAGGATAATGAAAAGAATATTATATGACTCAAAGCCTTTGATTGTTTCTTTGATTTTATTATCATATTGAGATCATGAGAGTAAGGGAAGGTGTTCTCGAAAAAATGTCAAGTACTTAACAGACCAATAGGGTACATTTAGTGGGATTGTGCTAGTGTGTACTTAAAAACTTTTACTGAAGGGCTCTTACTTATCCAGCACACTTGAATGTTTTCAGAGGAACATTTTCAGTCTATCATGAAATTCCATATTTAGAGTACGTTATAGGTTCCAGAAATATGGGTCATAAAAGTCCTAATAAAAAGTCATCACTTGTCCTGTAGAGTACTTAAATCTATGTTAGTAATTTTATTTTTATGTATCAACAGCAGCAATAACAATCATACTTTGCACTTTTAGAGCAATCTTCACCCAGTGATCTTAATGGTCTTTAACAAAAAAGGTAAAAATTATTAACTTAATTTCAGAGATGAACAGAGGGTTGAAGCAACTCCAGGATTAGGCAATGTGTCACTGAGAGAGTTGGAAACAAAATGCAGGTTCTTTAGTTTCAATTCGGTGCTTCAGCCATGAAACATGATTGCTTTTCTCAAATTGAATTCTTCTGAGGAAAAAAAAATACCGATCATGTTTGCTGCACTGGAAGGTTAGTGGAATAAAGAGGTTAGTATACTACCCTGTTCCTTTTGTCCCAAATCTTAAGCTGTTATTCATTCCTACTTATGCCTAAAGAACCTGCCCAATATCCTCAGGATGAGAGGGATAGAGCAAGAAGAAACTCTGTCATCCTCCATTCCTTTCTCAGTCATCCTTTTGATGAGAGCAGCAGGACAGAAGCATCAGCCCTTGAAGTCAGCAGCCCTCCCGTGCTGTCTGACGAGTTGATGGGTACAGGAAGGATGACATTATTGGACAATGAATGATCTACTAATGCCTTTCTCAAGTAACAGTTAGGAAACAAATGCCTTCATAGTGAAATATCAGAGGAAGTCTAAATGCTCCTGGGAAAACAGATGATCTGAAGTAGTCTACAAAAGCCAGCAAACACTCCAGAAACCACCACAGAGGAAAGGGATAAAATCCCTGGATGCAGAACAGGCTTTGTGCCTGGTGAACCATGGAGTTGCCATCAACTGCTCACTGTCCAGTATACTGGGGGCCCATCGTCCTATGCTGACAAATCAGACTGGTCACAAAAGGATTCTCTTGGAATGCTTCTGAGAAAATGGATGATATCAGTCACAGCACAGCCTGCAGGCATTAGAATATATAATACCTGTCTCATTCCTTCTCCCATCAAATGAACAAGACCTCTCTTCATTGCACTGCAGCAGCATTGCAGGAATTGCACAGAAAATCTTAAAAGCAGGCAAGATTGTTAAAATAGTAATTTCCCTGCAGTTGGACTAAAAATGTTAAATTAAATTTTCTGTAGATCTTGAAAAGACAATGTTTTGTTCTGTGGATATATATGGTCTTATTAAATGTCAATAGGCTAGAAAAGCACCACTAAAAACTTCCACCTTAGTATAGCAACCAGAGGCTTTTTATAACAACAGATACAGTGAATGTGAAGTAGAACTGTCGTAATAGAAGAAAAGTTTACCTGCAGTTGCTGATCTAGTTCTGGAAATGCCAAAGAGAAGTTTTCAGGGGAAGCATCATCTAAAAAGTAAACATGATGTTAAAAGTCATTGTCTACCAAAGAGGGCATTTCAAGTAATCTGTTTGATGAAGTTCTATATTGCAAATATGAACAGTAATACTGGGCTCTTGAAAACACCTTCACATCTTATCTTTTACACTTGAGATGCCTCACTAGAATCCTTGAAAACACTATTGAGTTGCTAATAAGAAAAGTTTATGTTCTGGAAATACAGAAAGTCTATTTTGCATTGCAGTGATTAAGAAACAAAGCAGTTAGTCCAGTAGAACGCGTGATAATTTATTAAAACAAATAAATCTAAACTTTCTTCCTGAGCTCTCTTCATTACACTGCTAAGTAAAGGACTGTCTTAAAGGACTTTAACCTGTCCATTACAATCCTTACAGGCTAGAGTTAGTTCAATCATGACAACAAACCAAACTGTGTTTTTATTTGTTTGTTTGTTTTTAGTACAGGCTTCCAGCAAAGGTGGGACAGATTGTGCCAGTTATGTCAGGGTTGTCATGTGGACACCTGCCCACTAGCAGCTGGACTGAGATCAGAAATATGAATCACACTTGGTAGCGCCGCTGCAGTATTTCTTTCTCAGTGACTTTCACACTCTCAGTTTTGCATTGGATTGTGATGACTGTTTATTTATCTTACTACAGGTTATGGGAGGTGAGGAGAGTGTTACTATTAGCTTGCAGTCAGTTATTTGTAATGTGTCAAAATTAAATAAGGGTGGCTCTTACAGGAGAAAATCACTAAGACAGTTCAGATCCTTCACAGATCCCTGCTGTGTACTTGTAGACTTGAACACAGCAACAAAACCCCAACAAGATCAAGAGGCCCTCATATCAAAGCAGGATTCTAAAAGAGTACAGACTAGAGTCTAAATTATTTGTCAAATATTTGGTATCTCTTCCTCCTAGCCTCCTTGATATCTCCTCTCCTAACCCTTTGCTTTGTTATACAGCAAAGATGGCTGGGGGGAAAATCACCTTATCCTATGAAAAATAAACATACTGGCTAACACATGGTCAGAGCCTTACTCAGTAACATAGCTAGAGCTGGGTGGCCTCTGGGAAGAGATGCTCAGAGAAGAAAAAAAATAGTGATACAAAAGCAAAAGCTCTTGAACTTCCTCAGAAAACAAAGTGAAGTTCCTGTATTTTCATGAAGTAGTTGTCTTGCTAGCATTATCAAAAACTCATACCCATGTCATGTGAGTGTCCCCCTCTTTTTTTCACACCATATGCCAAGCATGTCCATTCTGGAAAATACTTAAATTGCTTTAATAGTATAGAATTGTATCATGCTAATATGCATGTGTTTACCTTTAATCTGCTATTGCTTTCTTGTACAATATATAAATAGACTAATATTCTAAAAGAAGAACGATGAATCATACAGCAAGGCTAAAAGGAAGGACAGAATAAGACTCAGTCTGACTAGGGCTACAGCTGCTCTACAAGTATTTGGCTGAATAGCTGTTAAATATTCTGACAGAGATATTGGACCAGAGTCATGGATGGCAGTTAAACTGCTATTTGTTTTGACAATTCCAGCAGTACGATCTTTGGTACAGTAGCTTTATGGAGGGATCTTGAACATCTTTAAAATTCAGAAAAACATAGCAAAAGCAACACTCCCAATTATTTAAAAAAAAATTGAAGGAATATTGGACAGTATTTACTTTTTCACAGCATCAGCTATTAATAAGAAAATAAAATTAATGGAGTGTCAGAATATTGGAAAATAAATTGGATTATACTCTGAAAAGAACCAGTTAAAAATTTTGGAAGTACTTTATAAAGGATGGAATAGAGAGAGAAATTAGTATAGAGGAAATCCTTTCAATAAACAGATGCTCCCTGCTTATTTTTTGAACTCAAGTGACTGAGTCAATGGTACTAAAAATAGAATGTACTGGTATCCTAACCATTATGACATACCATAGTACATTTTATAATGGGCCTGCCCTAGCATCTATTGAACAGCTGCTAGGGGTTGTTTTTAGTTATACTAGTTTAAGACTTGTTTAAATCATCATCTGATGTGCAGAACATCATCAAGAAATGCTACGGACTTTAGTGTTTTGAAATTATCCTGAGTTCCTAATTCTCTTAGGCTCTTCTGAGAATTTCAGCTGAAGTATTTAGTTTACAAATATTAAAAGAAGTCCTCGTAGCTAACTGCAATCTTGTTTTCCACAAAATGAACAACAAAAGGCTTTCCCCGCAGCTTTCAGTGAAATAAATTATTGCCTGAGATCAGTCTTTATTTCACTGTTGTCAGAGTAACAACCACTACAATAACAATAAAAATCACTTGGTAATAATGAAACACTTAAATTTCACACAAGGGGAAAGCAAATGAAAGCAGTCATTTACCTCCTGAAACTTTTTTGAGGATGTTTTCAGAAAGTCAAGGAGAAAGATAAACTCTTGCATTTTTTTCTGAAGAATTGCTATTGCCCTTACAAGGTGGTATACTGGGTGTTACACAGAAAACCAGTCAAAATCACATTCACTTCTAGCCTTAAAAATCAATTGACTCTGAAAATCAGATACACAAAATGTCTGAAATGCCAATGAAAATATTCTGAAGATCAAAACATTCTCAAAACTATCTCCTGATCTGCCTGTGTTTATTTTCTGTTCTACCTCTCCTTAACTAGAAAGCAAAACTCTGAAATACCTCTTTTTCCCCCTTTTCTCAATTAATTAACAATATTTAATGAGTATCTAGATTAGTATAAGGAATCACTGATGTAATTAAAGACCCCTTTTATAATAGAGTTAGTGGCTTTCCTCTATCACAAAGCCCTGAAAATATCTGGGCTGATACTTCACCAGCTACAAACAGCATCTCATCCCTATAGTCATTATAAAGAAACTCATAAAGAAAAATGATTTATAATTCAAGCTGGACGCTAAAAACCTATTTTGTTAAAAAAAAAAAGAAAAAATCAGAGACGGCAACTCACTGCACCTGAAAATAAGTCAAGATTTTGGTCAAAAGGAAACAAGAAAGGAGGAAAAATGTACATGTGTATATTATGGTCATCCCAGCAAACTCAACAGCACTATCTTGTGATGTGAAAGAATAAGATCAGGGACTTCATTACAGTCACCTACGTTAATGCATCTGTAACATGATTTCTAAATGAATAGCATTTCCTGATTTCCCATAGACCCCAAATTTAATTTTGAAGTTCTGTATTTTAAAATGCCCTAAAGACCTGTACCCTGATTAAAACCCATGTGTTTTTAACCAAAGACTCAGTTCATGTGCACGAAATAGTGTGATTTTCATGTTTGTTTCATCAGGTTCACATGCTCGCTTGGCTTGCTGCTGAAAACTGTCATTTGTAACAGAGAGCATCTGAACTCTATTAACAACCACTGATTGTCTTTGTAAAAAAAGGCTCACTACTTGCCCTGAGGCAGCTGATATATGCTAATGTTGCACATAGAAGAATGAATCTTGATTTCTGGAAAGCTTCACTTATATAATCATGTTCTGGCCTCCTGGAGATTCCAGTATCCCAGACTTCCATCATGTAGTCAAATGAGAGAAATCCTTCACATGTTGCTGTGTGACTGACACCATGTTTGGCACAATGAAGTGTAATACCCAAATCTTTTCCCATAGGCTGTTCCATTTAATCGAACTGTGAGCTAAAGGCAGTAAATCCTTTAAAAACAACATCTGATTCACTTGCAGTATAATCTTGCAAATTAGTTTCTCTATGATCTTCAAAAAGATAGACAGAAATAGAATATAAAAATTTAAATGTGTTGAAAGCACATTAAGGTTGCTAAATCAAGCACTTGAAACTTAGGAAATGCCAATCACAGCTCTGCTTCCTTGAGTAACTGAGTTATGATCCAGTATTTAATTATACAGTCAGGTACTATTTTTTTTCTCCTACATGTGTGGGCCAATGTATTCAGATCTCTTCCTTCTAAATTAAAGAATTAAATTGGTAATATAAGTAGGTTGCTATCCTGTAAGTGGATCAGCCCTTGCACAGGAAAAGTGCTCAAACTGAACTGCAAGCACCACAACTTGCACCAACAACAGTGGCAAACTGTGTGTCAGGGTCCAGTCTTGGCCCTGGGAAGGCTGTGAGATCCAGCAGCTCTGGGCCTGGGTACTGACAGACAAGCATAGACTCATCAGATTCATCCTGGAAGGCTGTGTGGCTAAGTGACTGCGACTTGGCACTGCTTTGTGGAGCTCCAGGGCTTCTATTCACAGCCCTGCCTGACATGACCTTACACAACCTTGCAGTTACCTCACTTGTAAAATAGTGGGGAATGGTTACTGCCCCACCCAGGAATAGGATGTGAAGGCTTGCTCAATAATAAGAGTTGTGGACCTCCCCAAAATAGAAACAGTCCATAACGGAAGAGGTAAGAGCAAAATCCTTCTACTTCATATACTTTCACTCAAGCCTAAGCATCCTCAGATCAATGTCCCTTCCAGGGTATCTCCCCTGATTTCCCATCTAATTCCCCAAGGACCAAGCCCTGTAGGCTGGGTGTAGATTTAGGAAATTCGCTCTGTAAATTTTACCCATATATTTTAGCAATCCTCACTGGTTTTCAATCAGTGTGCTGGAAAGCCTCTGTTGCCATTACAACCAATATGAGGGTGGGGTAGGAATTTAAAAGTTGCTTTTGAAGAAGCAACCACTGCAAAACAGTCTTACATGATCAACTAGAAAAGCAAAAAATTCCTTGTAGTCACTAGGATAAGGAGCATAAAGAGGAGTAGAATAAGTAATTTTGCTATGCTTGCAAAAATATGTCACTGTTCCACTGTCAGGTTCATTTAGAAGATGTATGTTTTGCCTTTGTTGTCAGTGATTTTTCTGGAAAGTGCTGTCAGAGGTACACTAATTTCAAATTAAAGAACTCACTAACAATTTCAGACCCAGTCATTTATCACCACATACCATGAGCAGAATTTTTCAGCTAGATTCAGGCTTTTATTCTAGGAGGCAAGGTGAAGAGATATGAACCTATAAACCTTCCCTTTGAACTATTACACAAAAATCCAGCTATCTAAATTCCATGAAGTTCATATATTTGTAAGTAAGATTGAGAAAAATTAAGACACATTGAATTTCACTGGTTAAATGAAATTGATGCTGACAAACCACAAGGAATTTTCAGCTTTGGAACACTTATTTGAATCTTGGAATACCACATTCAGTTCAAGCTGCATTAGTTTCCAAGTGATGTAAGGTAGGTTGAAATAATATGTTTCCAATTCATTACTTTAATATGGCACCTAAAGTCAAACTGTTGCAATACAGTGTGCAGACACACCCTGGGAAACGTGTGTTAGTGAACTTGAGTGAAAGAGCCAAAGACAGACATTTATATATAGAGGAATAAGAGATACACAGTAAAACTGTCTTCTTATATAGCACCTGCTGATGGGCTGCTCCTGAGACTTTTAAGGAAATGGTTACCCTGCTTTCACATTAAAAATACCTCACAAAGTTGGCCAGAATTTCACTCATCAGGTGTTGACTGACAAATAATGTAACACAAATTATTTCTTGTACACTCAGGATAAGCCAGCTCTGGTCTTGTAGGTCAGTTAACACAAGGTAATTTCTTCTCATAAGCTGAGAGTAGTTTTTCCTTTCACTGCTCCTCACACCCACTGCTTGGTTACAATCCTAGCCAGTGAGCTAATCACCACTCAGAAGAAGGATTCCATTTCCTCTTTTTATATCCAGTTATGCTGTCAGTTCCTCCTAGTAAGCAGTTGCACAGCCCCCGGAAGGAGAATGCAGCCTTTCTTGGCGAAATGTATCACTGTGCCTTTCAAGTGAGGTAGAATTTAAGGAAAAGCTTAAGTCAGAGAGATTTCCTCACCACTTAGCCCTTGTGAAGAACTTACTGCATCCTAGCTGATGCTTTACTATCACATATCATGTAACTCCTATTTGAACTGAAAACAAATATCCTTGTCAAGGAGAAAAAAAGGTGAAAAAAATAGAAAAGCATAAGGGAGAAAAAAAAGCACCTGCTACAAAATACCTAAAGGTCCTTTCTGTAGCTCATCTTAAAAAAAAAGTGTTAAATAACTTGTTTGTACTCTCTTGATTCAACTATGGTTTGCTGGAAATTTTCACACCTATTAGAAGCTTATTTCCTTTGCCTTCTTGAAATATACCTATCATAAAAATGCTTGAAATTCTTATAACATAGTAAAACAATAATGTTACTTTAGACCTCCTGGTACCCCCCAAAAGGATGTGATGCAGAGGGGAACATGGCACTCATTCTACTGGTTGCTATTTTTTTATCAGTACTCATGAAGATTCTGGATTGCATACTGCAGGAACATTTGTATATATACAATAAAGGATTCAAAATTTTAACAATTTTAACATTTGGAACAATTTAACAATATGTAGAAGAAAAAGATTACCCTTCTCTAATTGAGTTTATTTTTGTAAACATTAAGAGAGAGGCTGGAATTATTAGCAGGATAAAAAAGTAAAAAATAAAATATGATGCAATGTTAAGGAAGTTAGGCTTCCTGCCTTTCATGTCCCCTTCTTCCAAGCTATTCACAACCTTGTCATTTCCTACTGCCGTCTCTTGTCACAAACCACTGTGCTCTCTTTGATTTTCCCATGGTCTCAGCTTTCCCTGATTTGTTTTCAGTGTCTCACATTAGCACTCTTTTTCCGTGATTTGTAAGAGCACGCCCCTTTCTTTTACATCTCTCTTCAAAATCTATTTGTGCTATAATTCATGCAAGAAATTTACCATGTGACTGTATCTGGAGAGATGTGAATGATTCCTTACTGCTTTCTGTAATGAAAATGTAATTACCAGGTTATTTTAATTTATGAAAAAGGGCACATGGGTTATCACATGTTTCTTATATTCCTTATCCCAATCTTTCTCTGTCACTCATTTTTATGAATTGAAAGTTAGGTTCAGTAATATATGAAGATGTTTGGTTTTTAATTCCCTTGCTTAGAGGATGAGATTGTATTTCAGTACTGCAGCTGAAAATTAATATTACACAACAATTAGCTAGGAAAGATAATGCATATTCTAAAATATTTTTAAAATAGAAAACTGCATTCAAGCTGAGATTCTGTTCACACAAACCTCAGGCAGCGACCTCACACATTATCCTACAATGCATGGAGTCCCATAAAGCACTCAACAACAGTAGGTTTCCTTATACCTCATGCCATAAATACATCTCAGTCCTGACTCCAAGGCGCTCACCTTTAGCAAAAGCAACAGACAACTTTTTTGGGATGCTTTTCAGCTTCCCCTTGGATTTATTTCATTCTGACTTCCACTGTTTGGCAACAGCTCTCTGGTCTGGTAATAATATTGAAGGTGCAAACTAATAATATTTATCTACTCCAAAGGGTCCATGTGTGTACAGGGTATGTTTGGGGAAATTAATACTCCCTCAGCATTAGCTGACAGGATAAACATCAATGAAATTTCTGCTGCTGTCTCAGAGAACATGCCATGTGGGGCACCTGTTTCCTGAAACCTTTCACCAAGCTGGGCATGTGTGGCACTTTCCAACCTTCCTTCTAGAAAAAGTCTCTTCCTGCTCTAGGCTCATCCAAATTTGTCCTTTTACTTTTCTTGTTTTACAATTCCACAAAATCAGACATACTGCATGTGCAGGTAAATTTGGTAGTTAATTACAGCCCTAATTGCATTCCACAAACCACTGAAAGAAAGTTAAGATCGAAAACTGTCAATCTAGTGGGTTTAGTCTAATGAAATCGTTAATGGAAACGTTAAAAGTTATCAGACAGGAAAACTGATCACATGCTACCACTCAGGAAAAAAATCCACCCATTACACTGGACTAGGTTGGATATTGTAAACACTGGTAAGTTAATGTAAAATTTAAAAGCAGTCATGGTTTAAATTTAAAAGCATTGTGGTTTACTCCATAAATGAAACTGTACCTGGGGAATCATTAAGGCTGAAGGCAATTCGTACTGGCTTATCAGCAGGTACCCTGGCGGTGGTGATCATGTGGGCACTTGAATCAATGCTTTTACTTGTTTGTTCCAGCTGCAATAATACAAAAAATATATTTATTACAGAGCATGTGATATCATCAACAAATGAGTTTTAATGCTTTTCATGCACTCACAGCTGCCTTTCCCATTCTAGCTAAGCAATGTTTAGAATCAAAGTCAAGGGAGCGCCATTTCACTTTTCCATTTAAAAAGAATTTAAGTGAAATTCAGTGCAGAGACTGCTTTTATTTTTACTATTTATAGATTAGAAATAACGATGGCAAAGGAAGCTGCCTCTCTTCTCACCTGCTTGCTCCCCGCCATTGCCCCTTCAGCAAGCCTTGACTCGTGGCAATGCTGCCTGGTTCTGAAGGTGAAGAAGGAAGAAGGGGTGGGGAGTTGAGAGTAACATGACCCCAAGCCTGCCCTGTGATTGGAACCGTGCACACCACTCCACATGGTGTCAATGAGGAGGCACTCATCCTCCTACCTTCCACCCATACCCCCCCAGTCCAACTGTGCCTGCAAGTCACACATTTCATGACCAAAAATTCATGGGGTCTCCAAACCTTGGTGGTGATTCTTCAGTGGAAGTCTGTGCACGTGTAGGGGTCTGTCTGCATGGGTTTGGCTCCTGGGTCGGGACCTTACTCAGTCCTCCGTCTTTCTTCTGAGACCATCAGTTCCAAAAAGTGATTTTTCTGTGATGAAACCCTGTCCATTAAGAAAACTGCTAGTTCATTTCAAATATGGCACTAAAGAATTGTTGAGCAAGGAAAGAATTAGCTACTTTTGATCTCTAATAGTGTAATTGTTTCTGTGCCCTGAAAAGTTGTACTCTGAGATCTACTAGGTATATTTAACCTTTTGAATGAACAGTTTTGGTTAAACTCTACTGAATAGCTGAATGCAAACAATCTCCTTGATTATCTAGCACAAAACTGCTAAAATTCAAAGATATTAATCTTCTGATTAGCACCATGTGTGGAGAATGTGAAGTCAGTGGGACTTCATGCATGCAAAAGATCTGCCCATAAAGAAATTATTTTAGGACTCTGGACTGCTATCCAGCATGCATTGTATTCATACCAAACATGTGGACAATTATGCTTTTAAATTACCATAAAAACTTCTTAGGGAATTAGAAACCAAATTAATCAGGAAAATACAATGAATTTACTAATTCATTGTCAGCAGACAACAGAGCATTTAGCTAGCGAAAACAAAAGCCAGTTTCCTAAGCCAGTAGTCTTGCAGTTTTTCAGTAAAGTAGCTATTGTATTGCATGAAAATTCTACCAAGTTGTTCTAATTCATACTGAAGTATTTGGCAGTCTCAAAAAGTCAATAGAACAGAACACTATTTCAGGAGTATCATCATCTTGGTGGTACACAAGTGAATCAAACACTTCTCTGGCATCACTGCCATGCAATCAGTGGAAGAGGATCAAATTTGCATTGGGTCCATTAATTTCAGCATTTCTTGTTTACTTTGTCTCTCTTGATATTTAGCTAGCAGAGTGATATGGTTACTTGTTATTTGAAGTGCATAATCTTTTCTTACAATAACAACAAATAATCTAAAATCCTTACTTTAAATAAATTTTATTTGAAGCCGAAAGTGTCTCTTTCTGCTAGTATACAAAGGATATCAGGGACTGCTCTTAATTCCCCATTACTAGTATTCAAGACCCACAAAAATGGAACTGTTATCTATGCAGCAGAGGCAAAGAAAAGCCAAATAAATTGCAGCCATGTATGATTTTAGATTCAGGAAAAGACCCTTGGAGTCAACTGAAATATTTTATTTTGAAGTGCATAGCATCAGAGTAAGTGATTTTTACCTTCTGAGCATTGCTGATCTCTTCCCCACTCTCACTTCATAAGAAACATCTGAGACATCTCATTGTTTTTAAAAAACAACAGAATTACCAATGCAAAATTCTTTAACTATTTCCCTTCCTTACTTCCCCATACAAGAGAAAGAAAAAAACCCCCTCAGAATGAAGAGATTTTAAGTGATAAGCAAATCCTTAAAACAAGGCTGCTCATCATTCTGTGCTGTTGGTACACTTTCCCTGACATTGACTGACTATCTCAAGTGGTCTTGCACATAAGAGTATACTTCACATTTCACATCATAGCCTAAGAAATTAAAAGGATGCATTCCGCTAGAGTTTTTAAAGTTGCCATAACAATATTTCTACAGGACCGTTATTTTATCCCAATTACATACTCTGTGGGGTGCAATGTTTTTAAATTAACCATCTACTCTGTGACAGCAAAAACCAATACCCTTTCAGTAAGAAATGGTGAATTCTATTGAAACACAAAAGAAAGTTTTAATTTTATTCTAATTCAGAAAAAAGAAAACTCATCTTTATACACAGCAATTACCCTGTTACCAATTTTTTTATATTGCATTTATGCCTTTGCTCCTTTTTTTGTGAAATCCTCAAGCTCTTCATCACAAAAAGCAATCACAGAGAACAGAGAGGGATGGAAGAAGCCTGTGTGCAAACAAGGTGATTTTAGGAAACATGCAGACCAACTGCCCCCAATTCCCCACATGCTTTCTCCATGAATGAAGAACAGTATCTCTGTAAACAGAGATGAGAGTGAGTGGGCAACCTGGAATTTAATGAGAATTAATCAGCAGCTCGTTTCTTCCCAAAAATTGCCTATAGAGCTGGCTGGCTGCTGTTCCTCTGGAAAAAACCTGCAGCAGAACTCAGATTAAATGCTGTTACAGCTTTATGGATTTTTTTCACACCTGTTGCCTTACCTCACTTAGCGGAGTGTCTGCACTTGTATAATCCAGGGCCAGCCACTGCCTTGGCTTGTCGTTGCCTTTATGGAGTAAAGCTTCAATAAAAGAAAAGGCTGCACCTGCTGCATAGCAACAAACTGACAAGGTCTGAGAAGCTGAGACAGCTGTCA
Source organism: Gymnorhina tibicen (assembly GCA_013399875.1). Taxonomy (NCBI): domain Eukaryota; kingdom Metazoa; phylum Chordata; class Aves; order Passeriformes; family Artamidae; genus Gymnorhina; species Gymnorhina tibicen. The sequence goes on along the minus strand of VXAZ01010351.1, from coordinate 957,127 downwards.
GGGCAACATGCTGCTACCTGCACTTCCCATAGGCTTTGCTGTCCCAAAAGATAACCCTTTTCCACTTTTCTCCACAATTCTGCTTTTCCTTCCTCTCCTTGCCAGGGATGAGGGATTGTGATGCTGTCACACTTCAGGGAGGAAAAAATCCTTCTGTCACAGGCATTATTAAGCAGCAAACTGTGGTGAGCCCAAGATTTTTAATTCATTAGTCCTGGCAAACCTGAAATACAAACAGACTTGCTTCATAGGACAGGAATGTTTTCAGCATGACCCAATCAGTGTCTGTGTCTATTCCAGCAAACTGGCAAAGATAGCATGACTCCAGTCAGCAAAAATGTCTGCAGCTCCAATCAGCTTGGGCTGACACTGCCAACTTGGACTGGCTACAAGCACACTCTCAAATGATAGCAGTGCCTATCAAAGCTAACAACCGCTCGGTTTGGCCTCTTAGGCTTAGGTTCACGTTGGCTTTGGTTAAGCCAGGCTTGTTTAAGAGAAGCCACTAGCCCTGCTCTTCTGAGGAGATAACAGGCAAATCTCAGAACGCGTACGCTGTAAAAGCAGATGTATTTATAGATCAGCTGGTGATGGCGGTGATAAATGAAGCTGACTCAATCAGAGATTTGACTGAACTCAGAGGATTTCCTAGTGTGATTTCAGATAGCTTTTTTTTTTTTCAAACCACTGGCAAGCAATTTAATAGATAAATCTTGAAGTATTACAAGAGATTAATTTCTTCATCTTAAAATTTTATTTTCTGTTGCCAGAAAATAAAAGTTTAATCCCTGTCATGCACACATACTGCCTACATGACTTCTTTGAGTGCTACTACTGTCATTAGAACAAATGGAGAAAAATGGAGAACAATTACAGAATGATTTTACAGAATATCTTTATTGTTTTGTGCTTGAAAAGGGGGTCTCCTTCAAAATGTAAGTGAAGGTATATTTCATCTTTAAATTCCAAATGGAAAGACCTTATCTAACCCAGATCTGTACAGACACATTCCTAGATTCCCTTGGCTCAGCTGAGATATAGAGAGTTTGCAGGACAAATAAAGACATGAAGGTCTGAAGTCAAATTTTCATCCTTCCTCACTCTCTCACCTTCTGGCCCTATTCCAGGACTGATGTCACCAGGGCAAAACGCTGGAAGCTAGCAGTTGCCCTTGTGGCCTCAAAAGACCTTTTTTATACTTCAAAATTACTAAACTGCAAAAATATCCTACCCACACTGCCTTTACCCCAGCAATGACCCAGGAAGGCACCAGACAGCTACACCATTAGTTAGGTATCTCTTGAGACTGTCTTTAGCTGCAGTGGGATTTCAGAGTTCTGGCCCAAACAGCTAGTGGAAAGCTGGACTGCACCTATGACTACACTGACCATTTTCTCTTTTCTCAATGTGTTTCTGAAACGATTGAGGGCTCCTCCCTAAATGTCTCCTTTGGAAGGGGCAGAAGACAGATTTGCTTCTGATCACAACCATTTCTATGGCAAAAAACATTCTACAGCTCAATTTTACCAGCAGTTGGTATTGATCTCCAGCTCCACATCGAATTACTGTGACAGTGTTGGAAGATACAGAAAATCCTGGCTCCAGTGGAGTCACAAAAAATATTCTGCATCAGTTTTCATGGAGTCAGGGTTTTCCCCAAATCATAAGATACTGCTTTGTATGGACAGGTGGTATTCAGATGGCATGAGAGCCTTTGTTACATGCTGTTACAGTAAAGCCTAAGAAAGGCTCTCTGCATAAAATCTTAAGACAGGCAAAATTTCCAGTAGCCATGACAGCAAGGGTCTTGGACAGAAATGATGACTGAATAGCATAGGCTGTTTTTTTCCAGATGGCTCTGGCTCTCCACATTTCCGGCCTGACACTTCAGTTGCACTCAGTTTAAATAGCATGTGCATTTGCAAATTAAGTACATCACCATTTTATGTCTTGTAGCCACTGTATCCATGTTTTTTAAAATTTCACTGTTTCTAGTTAAATCTGTATAATTCACAGACTCATGGAATCGCAGAGTTTTTAGGGTTGGAAGGGACTTCTGGAGATCACCCTGTCCAACCCCTCCTGCCAAGGCAGGATCACCTGGAGCAGGTGACACAGGAATGTGTCCAGGTGGGTTTGGAATGTGTCCAGAGACGGAGACTTCACAAGCCCCCTGGGCTGCCTGTTCCAGTGCTCTGCCCCCCTCCATGGAAAGAAGTTCTTCCTCATGTTGGGGTGAAACTTCTTGGGTTTCAGTTTATGGCCATTGCTCCTCATTCTGTCGCTGGGCACCACTGTCAAGAGTCTGGCACCATCCTCTTGGCTCCCTCCTCAGAAATATTTGGATGGATCCTTGAGATCCCATCTCAGTCTTCTCTTCTCCAGACTAAACAGGCCCAGCTCCCACAGTCTCTCCTCATAAGAGATGCCCCAGAACCCTCATCATCTTTGTGGCCTCTGCTGCACCCTCTTCAGTATCTCCATGTCTTTCTTGTCCTGAGGAGCCCAGAACAGGACACAGTTACATGCTTCTGTGAAGTGTGCTGCCTCTGAAAAACTGTGAATTTTGGGCTAAGATCCAAAACTGCACAAGCCAAAAGGCCCCTGACTTGTAAAGCACAGCTCTGTGCTTTACACAATGATTAGTCACCTGAAACTACTACTTTATGGGAGGTGGCATATTTTTAAAATGTGAGACCATTATAGCATTCTGCATACAGAAGGTCAAATTTGAAGCATCAGGATGAATGATTTGACTGTAATTGTTTTATCATTTATCTGTTCTTGCGGTGATTATGCTAAAACTCTCAACAACATGGACTCAAACAGCATATTTTAAAAAGTTCTTTAAATTACTTTATACGAGTAAATAGGGAAGCTCTCAATTTTAAACAATGGGGAAATTGAAGTATAGGATGCTTCACTTCCTTGACTTGCTCAAATTAATAGTCCAAGGCATTTGGGTAGAGATATATCCCACGTTTCTTACTTACTAAAGAGGTGATTAAAATAATTGCACCAAAACAAATTACTCTCCAATTTCTTGCAACACAAAAAGTACTTTTCCCTGTCAAGCTGCACATACACCTTACAGTCATCTCTGTGAAAATTACAGAATGCTGATAACTCCAGGGGTTTTTTTTGTGTAGGAGCACAGCCTGCCCTGTTCCTTTTTCAGTATACTCTTAGTCATCAGGTGCCTGGTATCCAAGCAAAATTCTTTCAGTCCTGCATCACATTATGAAACTGATGATGTGCTAGAAGAGGATATCATGTTTTATTAGTCAAAAACACCTTAAAGGAATATACTCTTAATTAGGAACAGTGGGACTTACTGATATTTAGTGGTGGAAACATGCAAATTTGCAAAAAGTTTTAGGATGAACTATTCAGTTATTCTACAGATGTTAAAAAAAGCCAATATCTGCAATCTAATAAAACACCTGTTGCCTTCACTTTTTTAGCCGTGCTACTTTCAATTCATCTCAGTGTCCCAGTATAAGTAGTATTTTAGTAGCATATGACCTCATTCATGCTAAAATGGTGTTTCACAGATTGCCGGTCACTATTTAAAAATACACTTTAAATATTCTAGCATATGGAAGATGTTCCAAGAAGAAATTAAAAAAAAAAAAAAGTATTGCCTGAAATTGCACACAGAGCAAAATCACTCACAATCCAACACCCCATATCCTGACAACTGGAGCAACTGACAGAGCATTTCATTAGTGTTCGTAGGTATTACCTCTGGTCTCCTTGCCTAGGTAGTATTTTAACACAGGTAAAATAATGTACTTTCCCCAAAGCTCTACTCTATAAATGGCTGAACCCCATCAGATTAAATTAAATCATTAACACCAGCAGGAAAAATACATTGTGCACTGACTTACAAAAGAGGACATAAGCAAATTTATAATTAATGGCAAATCAATATACAATAGCTGAATTCACTTGCATAGGATCACACACGTCTAATAAAGGAGATTGCTGCAGAGAAATTAAAGATTGGCTTAATCAAGGTAACATGGACTTACAGGAGCTGACCCAGCAATTTTTACACCTGCCTTAAGATCACCTGCAAATAACTACATTGTGAATTATTTGAAAACCTGACTGGTTAAAAACTCCATCACTTCCACAGCAAACTCCAAGCAGAAATTGTGAAAAGCTAATTCTGCTGAGAGGAAGAAAACTGAAGCCTTTGAGATACGATGCTGCCAAAGACCCTTGTGTAACTCTGCATGGAAAACAAGATGAAAGATGTAGTTAGAAATATTACTGGAAAAGCTTCACTATTGTCAGAAATCAACAGGTGCAAATTTACACACTTTACTCACATCAGCACAGAGATGAAAATAACCTTTAGAAACTAATTTTGGGAAAAATGATGGTGGCTGATCTCAGCAGGGAATGCTGAAGGAGGATACAGATAGACAGTGTGCAGCAATTCACTGGCAGGTCAGCAGCTGAATGTTCAAAGCCAGCACTGGCTAGCACTGGCTGACTGGAAACACCAGCATTTAAACAAAAATGCATCAATTTTGCTTACCAATTGTGCAGCTAAATTACATTCAGCTTGGTCCTAGAAGAGAAAGATAGCTCTCTCACATCCATGTAAAATGGAGTAATCACTCCATTGCAACTGGACTCGCTGTTCCTGAAGGAAATGCTTAGCTTACCTTATTTAAGAGCTCACCTGAAGAGGACACTATAAGGTATTACAGCCTCACTTGGTGATGGCTGAGGTCATCATGCTGTCATGGGTATATGCACAAGACTTTCAAGGCAACACACTCTTTCATGAAGCTTTGCTGTTCTAAGGAAGAAATCAGTATGCAGAAGAATGTGGCAGAATCCCAAACAGCAGCTAGTATTCTGGCAGTACTTGAAACCTCACTACTGATTCAGCACTGAAACTGCCTTTGGTAATACTGCCAGCTGCAGACACGGAGAGGTTTAGAAACAACAAAATCTAAAATATTTATTAGCAAAAAGAACTCATTAGCAAATGCAGCTCATAATAGTCCAGGAAGTCCTCACACCTCTAGATATTTATCTGCACTTGCAGTCTAGAGAGCCAACTGTATCCTGGACTACATCAAAAGAGATATGACCAATAGGTTGAGGGAAGTGATTCTCCCCACCTGCTCTGCTCTTGTGAAACTCCACCTGGAATGCTGCGTCCAGCTCTGGGGCACCCGCCATCAGAAGGACATGGACCTGTTGGAGCGAGTCCAGAGGAGGCTACCAAGATGATCGGAGGGATGGAGCACCTTTGCTATGAGGAAAGGCTGAGAGAATTGGGAGTGTTCAGCTTGAAAAACCAGAAGGTCCCAGGGTGACCTAATTGCAGCCTTCCAATACCTGAAGGGAGCCTACAGGAAAGATGGAGAGAGACTATTTACAAGGGCCTGGAGTGAAAGGACAAGAGGAAATGGCTGCAAACGGACAGAGAGGAGGTTTAGATTGGATATTAGGAAGGAATTCTTCCCTGTGAGGGTGGTGAGGCCCTAGCACAAGCTACCCAGAGAAGCTATGGCTGCCTCATCCCTGGAAGTGTTCAAGGCCAGGTTGGATGGGGCTTGGAGCAACCTGGTCTAGTAGAAGGTGTCAGGGGTGTTGGAATGAGATGAGCTTTAAGGTCCCTTCTAAACCAAACCATTCTATGACTATGATCTCTCCCTGAAAAGTTACAATATTGTAACCAGAAAGAGCAGCATGGTAGATGTATCAGGGATGTGACTATCATACAATAAACAGGATATGTGTATGTGAATTTATCTTGTTCCATAGAATGAACTACATTAAACAAGAAATCGTACTTAATCTGCCAAGATAAATTAGACAGTTTCAAAGACTATCGTACCTAGGCACAGCTCCCATCCAGAAAAAAAAAGACTCTGCCAATTTTCTACTAGGACATTAACAAGAAAAAGTTGGGTAAGGATGGTAAAGTGCTGCTTTTTCAGAGGGGGTTAAAATAGCCCTTTGAACTTTGCTTTTCATAAATGTCACCCTGAAGCTGACTGCAAGTGAAGGGCTAAGCACTACCATTGTGTCATTAGTAATACCAGTTTTCCTCTTGTCACAGGAATTTAATAAAGAAGAAGCAGATATTCTTGTGATCTAATGTACAAGACTAAGCCAGTTACTCATATTAAGACTCCAGAATATTCCAGTATTAAGTGACCCCCTGCAGAGGCCCAGAGAAGATGACTTTAGTCATGGGATGGATTGTGCTGGTGCATCCTCCTCCCCAGGCCTGACTATGATCTAACGCTCATTAGACATCAACCTTGATGAACTGCACCTGGGCTAAGCCCCTCTGGAGCTTATCAGAAACACTATTCCCAGGAAATAGTGGTGTCTAGTGAGCACCTATTTTTTTAACACACAGCCTTGGAAATTTATTTTTCTTGCCTGAATAACAGCCCAAGTGGAATAATATTTTTGTTACTGAATCTTCAAAGAAACTTATTGACCTGAATTGCAGCCAGGATGAAAAATTTCTGTGATTAAGGCCCACTCTCTTTCAACTCTATAAACAGTGGTTCAAAGTGAGTCGCTTGGAGCTCTCAATTGTAAGGGGCTAATGCATACTGAAGCCCACTCTCTATTGACTCTGTGTTGGAGGTTAGGACTCTTCCTTTTTTTTTTTTCCTTTCTGTTATGAGTGGACTTTGGGTGAATGGCTTTCGCACTTAAATAAAAATTAATCATCTGGATAAGAGTTATAAAGTTATAAGAAGCAGTTATCGTTGGGATGGTTAATTAAGGTTATTTTATTAATTCAACCATTGCAGTTTAATCTCAGTTGTTTGTTCCCCTGTTCATAAGTTAAAGGTTAATATTTCAGATCTTCAACTGTTAAAAATTCCTAATGTATATGAATTATTGTTTTAATCCTTATACCTAATAGGAGTAAATGTGAAACTTTCTAGAAACTGATGAGGTAACCTAAGAGGCGGGAGCTTGAGAAGTGATTACCATAAAGGGATGAAACAAGGAATGGCACTGGACAAACAAGGAGCCAAACAGAAGCCCTGAGACATCGAGCCAGTGAAAAAGAGCCAATCAAGATAACCAAGGCAAAACCAAGCCAATTACATGGACTTCGGTGGGCAGAGGAATGAGTGGTCGGGGGAGGGGGGGGCGGGGAGTGAGGCTCTGGCATATAAAGTATATCGTCATCAGGCTGCAGGTGTGCTTCTGGTCACAGCTGCTCCGGGTTAAGTACGCAGTACCGAGCTTTGTTTTTTGTTAGGCAGACTGCCGCAGTGGTTTCCAATCGTCAGTGCTGTAGTTAATTGGTTTAGTGTTAAAATAAATTCTGTAAAGATCAAGATTGTGAGTCTGTTTCTTACATTTCTCTCGGGGAATTTTCTCCCAATTGTTGACTAAGAGATGGTAATGATGATACTTGGGAGACAAAAGATGTGGCTGGGAGGAGGAGGAAGGGAAAGGGTGCAGTTTGCTGCCATCTCTTGGCTGGGGAAGTTTCTCATGGGACGTGTAGACATACCACAAGATTTTGGCTGGTGGGTGAGGGACTGGGGTCAGCTCCTCGCTCTCTCTCACTTTCGGGACCGGAGGGGAACAGTCGGGCTGATGCCACTGCGGGGGAGAATTCGCTGCCACCACGGAGTTCAGCCCTTCACTGCTTCTCCTACCGTGGGTGAGCCTTTGCTCGTAAGAGCGGCCATTGTACCGGGACCTTTTCAGTACCTGACCTCACTGGGAAAGACCCTCACCATCTGCTTGGGTTCCTCAGGGGAAAACACAGGACCCCAAACCCCTCCCCACCCCTGAGGGAGCGTCTCCCAGCTGCTTGTGGCAGCTGCCTGCGGCAGCCCATCTGCCACCACCCACCCCTGCTGTTTCCTGCTGCTGCTTTGGGCTTTTGCTACACTTTAACCAGACAGCCCGTACACACCCAGACACCCTGTGGCTCCTGGCACAGCTCCAGAGTTTTTGCTACACTTTGTTTTGCCACCCCAGGTGCGCTCACCTCTGCCGTTCCAGCCTGCTGCTCTGAGGTTCCTGCTACAGCCNATATTATAGTAAAGTACTGTTATTTCTTTTCCCATATCTTTGCCTGAAAGCCCCATAATTTCAAAGTTATAATAATTTGGAGGGTAGAGGGTCATATTTTCCATTCCAAGGGAAGTTCCTGCCTTCCTTGGCAGGCATTATCTTTCAAACCAAGACACTCTACAAACCGCAGTCCAAAGTGAGACCCCTTGAGCTCTCTATTCCCAGAAGATAAGGGAGCTAATGTGTATGTCTCAAACATAGATAACTGGATGGCTGTGGAGCCAACCAAGGACTGTTGGTAATAAACAAGGACTGTTGGTATTAACACGCCATCAGAAAGAACAAGATGTGGCTGGAGAAGGGGGCCAAGGTGGAGATAGGGCAGCACTTTCCCATGAGAAAGAACCACATAGAGTATGGCATAGGGGCAAGAATGGGCATGGACTATGGGGTGGAATTAAGACCACCAATGACCTCTGAAACCCTCCAACCCATTTCCAGAAAGGCCTGAAAGAACAGACTGTGCATGATAACTAACTTACACAAAAAGTGAGAAACTTGTCTTCAGGGTGGAGAAACATGTTCATAGAAAGATACCCCCTCAAGCCTGGGTGGTGCCCCAGGACCCTGGACATCTCACGAGCCAGACTGACACAGCTGGATCACCACTGAAACCAGGATCGGCATCCCCTCTGCTGGATTGACGCCGCCATCAGGACTGGTGATTTCTTTTTCCCTCTCTTCTCCTTCCTTCCTTCCTGCCTTCCTGCTTTCCTTCCTGCCTTCCTTCCTGCCTTCCTTCTTCCCTCCCCCCCTCCATCTTTAATTCCCCTCTTTCCTTTCACTCTACCCTTTTAGCCAAACCCCGCTTCTGTGTGCTTATATACTAGGTCAGGGACTAACACCAATCTCCATGCCAAGTGTGTAACTCACTAATAAAACTTTCTGTTTGCAGATCCTCAAGACTTTTGTCATTCCTATTGACCAATGAACATTTATGAAGCTCAGGTACTTCCTTCACCTTAATGTTGGGTCACCACACCCACACAATACTAAGTGTAATACTGACATGAAAGATTCAACATAATTCAATTAATTAGTCAAGATGACATATTGCTTCTCAAAATGACATGATATTGATATTTCTCACAATAAAGAAATACCAATTGGCTCTGCCATCAGTTTTCCACCATAACCTAAGCAAACAAACCCCAAAATTAACAAAATGTCCACCTTTTTTGTTTGATTTCGAGTACTCCACAAGAAAGAATTATGACGGTTTTATCACTTAAACTGAAACGTTTGCTACAGGGTTTTTGACAGATTGGCATTAATACTCTCAAACGTATGAGTTACCTTTGAAAACCAGTAATTCCAGACAACAGAGAATAAGCTCTAACTTTCTAATCCCTTCCTTACACCTAATCCACAGTATGACTAGAAGTAGCTGTTTACAGAAACCTGCTCTTCAATGCTGCCCCTCAGAGGGCACATTCTAGAAATTCACACTATCACAGAATGGCCTGGGTTGGAAGAGACCTTGAAGATCCTCCGGTTCCAAACCGGGCCATGGGCAGGGACACCTTCTACTGGACCAGGTTGCTCCAAGCCCCATCCAACCTGGCCTTGAACACTTCCAGAGATGGGGCAGCCACAGCTTCTCTGACAACCTGTGCTAGGGCCTCACCACCCTCACAGGGAAGAATTTCTTCCTCATCTCCAATCTAAACCTCCTCTCTGTCCGTTTGAAGCCATTTCCTCTTGTCCTTTCACTCCAGGCCCTTGTAAATAGTCTCTCTCCATCTTTCCTGTAGACTCCCTTCAGGTACTGGAAGGCTGCAATTAGGTCACCCTGGGACCTTCTGGTTTTTCAAGCTGAACACTCCCAATTCTCTCAGCCTTTCCTCATAGCAAAGGTGCTCCATCCCTCCAGTCATCTTGGTAGCCTCCTCTGGACTCACTCCAACAGGTCCATGTCCCTCTTGTGCATTTGAAACCTTCTGACTATGTTGCTACTGACTGTTCACTAATACGGCATTTTAATGTAAAACTCCTTAATCACTTTAAGAAATTGCTTTTGCTAAAGCAATTTTTGTCCAAAAAAGAACCTTGATGCCCCATTTCACATTAATGCTAGCCCTTAGTGACATCTGTGTTTTGATTTTATGTTTTTCTTCATAATGATTTTCTTATGATTTTCTATCACCCATAGTAATCCAAAAGCAAAATGAAATCTCCAAACTAAACCTGTAGTAATTTTTTTATAAGCTCCATTGGCAGTACCAGCTAATTGTTTTAGCACCATGAACTAGACATAGGCTGCTGTAGCTCCTGCTTGAGGCATCTAAACCCTGATTCAAAAAAAAAATGCGTGCCCATAAATTTTTTGGGAAAAATTGTATGTTCCAGGTTACAATTTAGATGATCAAATTGTCTGTTACTGGAGAATTTCAAGTCTTCAAACACAATGCAGAATTAGAAAATTACTATTGAACTAGCTAAAAGAGAAATTACTCCCATCCCATTCACCTAGTTCTTAGAGTTTTATAGTCATAAATAAAATCAAAGTGGTTTAAAATGAGCTAAGCCAGCTGTTAATAAAGCTCACAATGCTTGAAGTTATAGAGTGCTGTTTGCAGAGAGAACTGACATTTTGTATTACCACAGTTTAGCAGTTGATGATATTTGAATTTTAAAGCATTACTTTTAAAAGTTACAAAAAACCATGGCAAACAGACATGACAGAGTGGTTTTGAATTTTAAAAATGAAAAAAAAAAGTATAAGAAAACAGTTTCAAATAATTTTCCTTTTACAAAATTTTTACAAGCCATAATTTGCCACTAATTATTACAAAAAAAAAGAAAATTAGGAAACATTGTCTAATTTCTTGCTGATGAACCCCTTTTAAGTTCTGTATACCCACATATTAGAAGGTTTTGCTATTCCTCTTCACACCACCATTCACAAATTTCACCATAATCTCACTTAAGCCTCTTTAAACCAAGAAATAGACACAAAAAGTTCAAGCAGCAGGTTTCTGTGAGACTGTTAGATGTTGTGCAGAGAACTCATTGTTTTATTCTAGATTTCAGAGAGAAACATTGAAAGCATGTATTTGGAATCCTCTAACACAGGAAAGTAGAGATACATGCCCAACTGAAAATAATCTATTCTTTAGAGCTACTGAGAAGTCCGCAGGACATTTTCAACCTTTTGGAACCGTATATCATACAATGTCATACAACTGGTAATCCCACTTGTTCTAAGATTTCCCTTATTTTCACCCTACTGATGGTCTGGGATAGTTTATAACTCCTAAATCTGGCAATAGATTAACTGAATGTGCCATACTGTTATAAGTAACTTAACCTACATCATCAGTGGGTAAAACCATAAAAATATTTTAGCAGTGAAAGTGTTGTACATGGCAGTCTTTCACTGTTTCAGCTTGGAGCGTGATTCTAGTATGTAATATCAAATTATTAGCTCTCAAATTCATAATCCTTTGTAAGTCTCCTCAGAACATTTTCTTTTGTAGTTCTTTTGTTTTTATTACATGCCAGCAGTAATAGAAATTCAACATTGAAGACAAATTGGTGGTTACACTGTATTGTAGAGGATTGGAATCATAGAGGCACAACTTCAGGGAAAAGACAACTTTCTAATATCCAGCCTAAACTTTCCCTGGCACAGCCTCATGCCATTCCCTCAGGTCCTCTCAACAATCAGAGTGAAGAGATTGGTTCTGCCCCTCCACTTTCCCTTGATTTGAGGAAGTTGTAGACTGAGGTCTCCCCTCAGTCTCCTTTTTTATGCCCTTATTTTAGTCAATAGAACTCAGAACCCGGATCATAAATATGCATAATAAACATTTAGACATTCACTTTACTGTACTATATTAAAAAAAAAAAAAAAAAGAAGCTCAAATACATAATGGATAAAATCTCTTTTTGATAAGCAATGAACACCCAGCCTGCAGAGTTACTAAGATAAGCAATACTGATGATGAAAAAGCATTTGGGGAATTATCCTGCAAAAGGAAAAAAGCAGAGATTTCTTTATGGTTTGATTACTGTTTCAAGAATCTTAACCCCAATACAGGGTTTGAAATGAAATCTGGCTGATACTACTGAATCATGGATGTGGTGTTTATGGAATCATTAAGGTTGGAAAAGACCTCCAAGACCACTGAGTCCAACATTTGACTGAACACCACCATGTCACCTTCACCTCGGAACTTCAATGTCTGGTGACATCCTTTAGCTAATATCAGTGAGCTTGGGGTTTAACAGCAGGATGTTCCTTTTTTTTGTTGTTGCTGTTGTACATATTACAACACTGGCACATTCACAATGACCTGTTTTGAAGGTTTATTAGAAAATGTTCTCTGCTCATTCCTTATATGTAAACTGTATTGCACTACTTAAATGATACCTTGGTTAACTGTGTGTAATGATTTTATTTATTTATACATACATATATTTATATATGCCACTTTATCTTTAAAAAGAAATAGTAGAGTCTTCAACATAACAAGTTTTTTAGGCAGTGTGTATCTACTGTTCAAACAGAAGACCACACTTTGGGGTTTTAATGTGAAAGATTGAGAACAAGTCCCATGCAATGGTCTCAACTTTTGGTATGAATCCCTTCTGTGGCTTTTGGCCCATACTACATTATGGCATGATTCCCTTATTTGTGCAATGTGGTGTAGTATCTCCTGCTTTGCACATCACTGATTCATTAACATTTCTTTAAACACTTCAAGAACCATGTAGGAAAGACTATGCACATTCCATAGTGTGAGCTACAGTTCTTTGTTACAGCTGGGCAGGCTTTGCAGTGCAGAAATGGGGGCGGTATGGGTGTCCTTAGAGTTCTTTCAGTTCACAACCAGGCAAAACTCCGGCCAGTTTCTGAGCTACTGGCAGATACACGGGGTTGACAGAGTAGACAGGAAATACTGGGACACACTGAAGTTCCTCAGGTCATGCTGGTGGGTCACACTCCATGCTGGCAGCAAGTAGGACAGTGCCCTTGCAGACCCTGGGCCAGAAGACTCACACTGATCTGAGTTCTGGAGAATGAATGAATTTTCTCAACAGGTATATTCAGATGACACATGATGAACAACCCTAAAATTAATCCCTAAATAATAATGGGGGCGATATGAGAACAAAATTTGTAGTTACTTGGAGAAGGTCTTTAAAATTATTTAGGCAGAGAAACAAAATATTAAAAACTGGAAAAGCCTCTGTCTCTGTCCTGAAGATCTAGTTTTCATCCTCAGAAAATTCAAAATTGGGCATCAAAGACATGATATGACAGAGTGAAGAAAGAAGACCACAGATCTCAATGGCTCAGGCACTAGCCAGCATAAGTTGTGGTCTTGATCTCAGAATCCTGCCTTTTACCTACATCTTTTTTCTGCTTAGTGTTTGCAGAGCTGAAAGAAATGCAAATCACGTGTGGTAGTAGCTTGTTTCCAGGAGGCTGCAGATAGATGTTATTTATTCTACTCTTCATTACTTCATTTGGGTATTATTTCTGCAGAAATAAGTCTGCATTTATTCAATGCCGAGCTTGCCCTTCTCTTGTACTATTTCCTGTCTGTCTTGGTTTGAAAGACAGGTGTTTGCCAAGGAAGGCAGGAGCCTCCCTTGGAATGGGAAATGTAAGCCCCTTCCCTCTGAATTATTATAAATTTTGAAATTAAGGGGCTTTCAGGCAATTATATGAGAAACAGGAATAACAGTTCTTTTTTACTAGTATATATGACAAAGCAATAATACAGAAAATACTAGCTTAACCAGACAGAGTCAGGATACAACCTGACACCCTGCCAGGCAGGGTGGTGGTAGCAGTCCAGTTAAGTGGTGGCTGCAGCTCTCTTTGAAGTGGTTCTGTTGAAGCAGGGATCCTGTAGAAAGGTCTGGTCCTCCTCGGAAGGTTCAGTGGTGGTTCTGTAGCTCTTGTCCTTTGGGAACCCAGAAGGTAAGGCTGCTTGTGCTGTTCCAAACCCCAGATTATATGCAGGTGGGAATGCTTGGCTCCTCCCCCCAGGCAGAGCATCTCACAATGGGATGATGTAATTCTATGAGTCATGTGGTGGGTCCTTGACTGTCAGTTAAACAGAGATAGCTCCCCTGAGGGAGTTATCAGGGATGAGTCATGGTAGGAGATAACAAACACTGCCCCACCTGCTTTAACAGCTTGTGAAGATGATAATAGAATACATACTTTTGGTTACATCTTACGCTGTAACCTAGGACAAGCATACACTGAGGTAAGAATACCAAATGGTAAGGAAATCTTGCTTTCCTGTTTAGCTTGCAATCCTCTGCACAAGCAAGAGAAGCCCAGGATGAGGGTAGTGTTTAACCCAGGACCTGCAGAGTCCTGGGTTAAATGACCTAAGTAGTACTTAGCTGATTAGACATACTCTAGGTGATTAGTCTGTTCCTTCCCGTTATGTCACAAGTGACGTAAGTACAGTCTGGGGAAAGCTAAAGTAACTGCTGCTGCTGTTACTAAGAGAATTATTCTGAATGTTCAGCACCATGTGGGTCACAATTTTCTGTTTCAGGTTTAAGTATGAGTTGCTGCAAACTCAGCATGGCCCTTAGCCTTCCCTCAAGATGCCACTCACATTTTTTTCACTGGCCAGGTGTCAGTATTATTGGTGAAACACAATTGTTCTACTCACACTTCAGTAGATGCTTTTCAATCCCTCCTTTTCCATTGCTCAGGTTCCCACAGCCGAGTAAGCAAACAAAAAATTAACACTCTGTCATTTTTATGAACTTCCCAAGATCTTGTTAAAATTTTACCATCCTAGAATTTGACAAACAAGTGCCTGCAGATAAGCTGGGGATTTCCATGTGCACAGTTATAGATTTTGGGTGGTGAAAGTGCAGCCAACGGCCAATAGCCAACCCTCTGACCTTTGCATGGTCCTTTAGCATGGCAATGTCTGTGCAGAATATAAATGGTGTAGATGCATAGCTAAAAAAAGATCAAGGCCAAGTCAAAGTCATGATTAGACAGTGAGTCCCAAAGAACTGGTTGTAACAGAAAGAGATGTTTTAGTGATCAGTTAATACAGCTTAATACATATATATATATAAAACCTATATTCATAGTCACAAACATACATATATATTTTGATTTTAGTGGTATTCTGGCTTTAAAAAATGTAGGTAGCACAAGCTTCGATAAAAGCACTGTACCAAGACGGCAGTTCAGAAATCACAGCATCGTAGAATATCCTGATTTGGAAGGGGCCCACAAAGATCACTGAAGTCCAGTCAAGGAAGTGCTGCGGAGGGAGCAGTCAGGTATTGTCTCCTACTGGGGGGTTTCTGTGTGGATTGCTGATTTCCTCTGTCAGAAGTATTGTTGCTGTTAGTGTTTGTTTTCTAAACTCATTGCTGTTTCCAGTAAATTGTTCTTACCTCAACCCATGATCTTTACCTTTTGTGCTACCTGTTCTCCTCTCTAGCCCACCATGTGGTGGGGTAGGGTGGGAAGAAGGGGCAGTGAGCGGTCACGGTTTCAGTGGAAGCAATAAATTGGGGAGTACCATTCCTAAATGACAACACCTCTCAGTCACCTCTCCTCCAGGCTGGACAAGCCAAATTAACTCAGCCACTCCTCGTAGGGCTTCTTTTCGAGACCCTTCACCATCTTTGTAGCTCTCCTTTGGATGTTCTCCAATAGCTTTTTACCCTTCTGACACTGAGGCGCCCAAAACTGCCCCCAGCACTCGAGGTGAGGCCGCCCCAGTGCAGAGCAGGGCGGGACAATCCCCTCCCTGGCCTGGCTGGTGATGCTAGGACACAGCTGGCCCTCCTGTGACTCATATCCAACTTTCCATAGACCAGGAACCCCAGGCCCCTTTCCTCAGTGCTGCTCTCCAGTGTCTCCTTCCCCAGTCTGTCCATACATCTGGGGCTGCCCCATCCCAGGTGCAGAATCTGGCACTTGTCTTTGTTAAACTCCTTACAAATACCTGGAGGCAGCAGAAGGCAGCACTGGCACAGAGAGACTGTAGATTATAATGAGAAAAATTTGTACAAAAACTTGTAGAATTAGGGCAAAGTACAAAGAGTTATTCAAGCTGTATCACTAGCAGACATCCATAAATTCATAGAATCTAAAGTTTTCTGTGCTACCTTAGGAGTAAGTACCTCCTCTGATCTCCATGGCTAACATTAGATTACGGAAGTTGCTTTATAAAGCACAGTTTTTGGTATCTTGACCCTAGAACAGGATGGATATTTCCTTCTTCCCTTGCTGCAGTGTGGTGCAAGATACACTGGAAAAAAGAACAGAGGGATAAATGGGGTTATGCCCCTTGTGCTAACTCCCAGAAATTCTTTTTGGAAATGCCCACACTCCTTGGTCATGATAGACATGGCTGAGTAAATTCCTTCTTTTGCTTCAAGTGGCATCTTCCTCGAAATACTTCTGGCAAAACTGCATACAGAATTTTTGAAGTTAATTTGTGAGGCAAATTACATAGTGTTCCTCTATCATTAATTTTTTTTTTTTATATTGCCAGGGGCAGTGTACAAAACTGTTATCCTGTTACCCCATTTTACAGGTAAAACTGATTTAATTTTAAGAATTATAGGACAGTAAAACTAAACTGTGTTCTCCTGAGGTTACTTAAACAACACCTCAAGTGATTTAATCAACCTTGCCAGCAGCCTGCTCTAGAGGCGGGGTAACAGTCTCTGTTGGCTTACAGGCTCAGGTACTGCAGTATTATTTCTGAGGCCTTGAACTTCTTGTCTTTAAACAGTGTATTTGATTTTGTGTGGCACAGAAGCAAAATTAATAAAACTTGTCAAACTTAAAGCAGATCCACTTCTCCTGGCAGGACCTCAACTTCCTGTAGAAATGTCAAGGTGGGCCTCCAAAGCGCTCTTCAGCATGTTCTGTAGTGAGCATATTACTTGGCATTGCAAGTAATAACAAGGACTCTACTGCATCCAGCTTTGGGGTCCCCAGCACAGGAAGGACAAGGACCTGCTTGAAGTGAGTCCAGAGGAGGCCACCAGGATGATTAGAGGGATGGAGCACCTCTGCTGTGAGGAAAGGCTGAGAGAATTGGGATTCAGCCTGGAGAAGAAAAGGCTTTGGGGTGACATAATTCCAGCCTTCCAGCACTTGAAGGGAGCCTACAGGGAAGATGGAAAGAGACTATTTACAAGGGCATGCAGTGACAGTTTTGCAAAATGTGGAATATATAAAATTCTCATAAGAAAGGATACTCCTTAATGTTTGGTCTTTGTATACTTTCAAGCTGAATCAACAAGAAGGAAGATTTAATCCCTGAAATAGATAGCAGCTAACAAGGAAGTTTTAAGTGATGTCCAGGTGTTAGAAAAGCAAATTACTTGTTGGTAGAATTTCCTAGTTAAGGTTTAGGGCTCGACATGCTTTAATGATCGCAAATTTACGGGCAGGATAACAAAGGGAAGAAGGATACCCACTGATAGTGGACACAAAGAATGCAGAATTTATGGGCCACAAGGATATCTGGCAGAAAAAAACCTAATAAAACTAACTCACCAATTGTGCTGAAATAGCTAGAACTGGGTAAAGGGTAATTCTGGCAGGGGGAGATTATTACCACTGCGTCATGGACCACCAACTCAATAAACCCACTGACTCAAAAGACTAATTGGCAAGAGAAGCAAGAATCATTAAAAAACAGCAGATAGAATACTAATTAATAAGAGAACTATGTAACTTGCAGCCAATGAACACTAACTCCTTTGTTTGCTAAAATGTATTAAAACATTTTCATAGTTGGCATGCATTATTTGTGGAAGTCCACTGAGCACCCACTTGTGCAACTCTGAAATAAATCATCAATGACTCTCTTTAGTGTTTAATTATTGGCATGTTGCACACCAGGTAATGAGTCTGATTTTTGTGGACAATAACAGGACAAGGGGAAATGACTTCAAACTGAAAGCAAGCAGGTTTAGATTGGAGATGAGGAAGAAATTCTTCCCTGTGAGGGTGCTGAGGCCGTGGCACAGGTTGCTCAGAGAAGCTGTGGCTGCCCCATGCCTGGAAGTGTTGAAGGCCAGGTTGGATGGGGCTTGGAGCAACCTGGTCTAGTGGAAGGGGTCCCTGCCCATGGCAGGGGGAGGAACTGAATGAGGTTTAAGGTCCCTTCCGACCCAAACCACTCCGTGGTTCTAGGACACTTTGTTTTCCTATTTCTGCATTGTACTTCCATTTGGACAAGTATGTACTAAGCGAAATGCTTGACTGGAGTCTCCTCAGTTTTATGATGACCGTTTGTCATCGGCAGCCATAAAAGCTCTGCGCTGTTCCTGGAACTCCCAAAGCGTACCGGGGAACGCCTGGGGGACGGTCTGCTAAATTCGACAGGGAAACAAAGACTCTGAGGGAGCCAACCTCCTTTCCCGACGCTCTACCGGCTACGAACCCGGCCAGCTCTAAGCGGGACGAGCCCCGCGGCCCCAGGGGCGGCACAGGCCCGCCGCGGCCCGCCCCGCGCCTGCGCGCCCCGCACTCCCGCCGTGCCCCGCGCGCTCCCGCCGCCTCAGCCCCGGCACGGAGCGGAGCGAAGATGGCGCTGCACGTCCCCAAGGCCCCGGGCTTCGCCCAGATGCTCAAGGAGGGGGCGAAGGTGAGACCGCCTTTGGATAGATGCGCGGATAAATGGGTGGATGGATGGAGGGATGCGGGAGGAGTCTCAGGGTGGCGGTGCGGGGAAAGCCCCGGAAGGCCGGCAGGGCCAGGCGGCACCACGTGTCCCACGGGGCGGGGGCCCGGGGGGTTCGCGCACTGCCCCTTTCCCGGCCCGGGTCCCCTCCGCTGCCTTTGCGCTGCGGGGATCGGTGCTTGCCCGGCCCTGCAGGGCGGTGCCTGGCGCACGCGGTCTTCGAGAAATCTCTGCGGGGCCGCGATCCCACTCCCCGCCCATCCCCCGGGCTGGGCCCTGCCGCTTCATCCCGCCGCCCCGGGGATGCGCCGGGACCCGACTCGTGCCCACGCTGTTCGGAGAGCTCTCACAGGGGCTGGACAGCAACATTCATCCGGGCCCTGTAGTTGAAGCTATTCGGAAATGTCTGGGTCGTTCTGTGCACTGCTTGACTTTTTCTTTTACCTTTGTCAGCGATGCAGAACAATGTAATATTTAGTGTATATTTCCTTTCCATAAGTCCGATTTCATTGTATTTAACGTCAACATAATAAAGAGTTTGGTAGAGTTGAAGGACTTGTGCCTTAGTAAAGGAGAAGCTTTCTTTGAAAAGTGG
Source organism: Gymnorhina tibicen (assembly GCA_013399875.1). NCBI lineage: Eukaryota > Metazoa > Chordata > Aves > Passeriformes > Artamidae > Gymnorhina > Gymnorhina tibicen. Next base: position 937,786 of record VXAZ01010351.1, on the reverse strand, counting down.
ACAAGAAAGCAAGCAGGTGTGGGATTTTTTCTTTCTTATTCATAGAATCAACAGAAGGGTTTGGATTGGAAGGGACCTTAAAGATAATATAGCTCCAAGCCCCATCCATCCTGGTCTTGGGTGTTTCCAGGGTTGTGCATCCACAGTTTTTCTGGGAAATCTGTGCCAGAGCCTCACCACCCTCACAGGGAAGAATTCCTTCCTAATACTTAACCTAAACCTACTCTCTTTCAAATGTGAAACCATTCCCCTTTGTCCTGTCTCCCCAGGCACTTGTCCAAAGTCCATCTCTCCAAGAAAGAGGGAAAATAGGAAAATTTGCTTCTACTTAATAGAAAGAAGAGTAAAGGTAGCAGCTCTGAAAGCCCTCTGTGTTTCTTTTTAGAATCCTTGGAGCCAAATAATGGCATACGTCTAGGGCAGGGGCAGAACAGGGAAGCAGAATGGCCTCACTGCTGGTTCACTGTTAGACAATTCAAGGCCAGAACAGCAAGAGTTGTCTTCTGCAAAACAAGGAGGCAGCTGGCAATCTAAGATGTTTGGTTTGTATTTAGAGAGTAAACATTATTACTACTTTTCTCCCTTCTCTTATGGGTTGCACAGTACTTTTTATCCTGCTTTTTCTTCTTTCTTAAGGTCCTTTCTGAGGATCCCGTCTTGTCTTAAGGTTTCCAGACTGAAGCCAGGCTGATCACCTTCTCAAGCACAAATATTTTACTCAGTCATTCTGCTTCTCTTATTTTCAAATCGCACATGTTTTGAACGTAGAACTGAGTTAAATGATTTTTGTACCATACAAAGGTGCAGGTAAAGAAGCACGTACAAAAACCCTTGCCTCTCTCCAGCTGGGTTTTGGTTGTTTTCTGTTTCTCTTTGGCATGTCACAAAACTTTTTTGGAAGACCGAGGGGGTGCAAACTGTATTGCAAGTTGAGTCACTGTTCAGATTTTCTGTTTAGAAGCTTTTTGTGCCTACTGAGCTGTTGAGAAGGTGCACACAGTAGTTCTCACTGTCTTTGGGTGAGGTTTGGTGTCTGTTTAAATGTAAGTGAAATACCAAATGTATATTAATAAAATTTTAACTTTGAGGGACTCACTAGATTGGCGGTGTTTTGATGAAAAATTAGTAGTTCATCCCTTTTTTTTTGTTAGCCTAATTCTGATCCATCATTTTTCTCTTTAGCATTATTCAGGACTAGAAGAAGCTGTCTATAGAAACATCCAGGCATGCAAAGAACTTGCTCAAACCACCCGTACAGCTTATGGACCAAATGGTAAATAAATCCTAAAATTTTTGCTGCATTTTTGAGACAAATGCTATGTTTGGAGGCTAAACATACCTTGATAAAGAAGCAACTGTTTCTTTCTGGAGGAGACACATTGGACTTGCTCTAAAACTGTAAATATGTTCCTTGTGACTGTAGAAATCAGATTTTGTTTTGATAGCTTTTGAGTTCTGCTCAGTGTCTGCTTTTGCCAGGTTTTTGTTGCAGCTATTATGTTCGCTTGGAGACATGGTATAAAATATATGAAAAAGCACAAAAATTAAAGGAAACATGATAACATGGTAGTAGTCACAGTGAACATAATCTTGTTCTCCTGTATTGTTTAATTAAATAATGTGCTGATATTTCTGAAAAGAAAACTGCTTACTCAGAAATTACTGATTTCTCCTTAATGTCACACGCTTCAAGTGTTATTTCACAAAAATCTTTTAAAGTTCTCAAATTATAAACAGGTCTAACATTTTAATGTGCAAGATACACCTGAAAGTTACGAAACAGTGTCTGTGTACAAAATATTGTTTGCATAATGAATGTTTTTTAAAAATTATTTTGTTACCCCATTTAGGAATGAACAAAATGGTTATCAATCATCTGGAAAAGCTTTTTGTTACAAATGATGCTGCTACTATCCTGAGAGAGCTAGAGGTAAGTTTTCTTGCTTCAGAAGATGTCAGTTGTGAACCAGTGTTTCTGCTCGTGGGCTGCTATGGTTCTGACTGTCAGGAAATGTCACTCTGGCAGATGATTTACATGTGTCACTTTGGAAATAATTTACTTTTTTCACTGAATTTGAGGTCCACAGTAAAGAATATAATTCTTTTGTGAAGCAGCATTAATAGTTGTAGGAGATGCTTAAAATTACCTACTTCCCCCCCAGACCAGTAGGTTTAGACGAGAATATGTCTAGAAATGCAGTGGTTTGGAAAAGTCTGCATGACATAGCTGTTACTATCCCAGTGTTGTTGGTTGCCATGTTCTTCTGACTGCTTAGAATCCATCAGTTGAATTAAGAATCTGAGGCTATAGCAGCATCCTTCTGTAAATACTGTAAAGGCATGAAAAGGCTGTCCTCTCCTAATTCTTCCTCCGATTTCAAATGGGTATTTGTGACACAACATGAATAATATTTTACTGAATTTTTTACTTGGTGATAGAAATAATGTAAGTATGAAGTAGTTCCTTACTGAATGCATTGTGTTGGTGTTCCGTATGAGTAGAATAACTGTGGAAGTCTGTTTTTAAAAAATGTAATTGCATACTAGTGACCTACTCGCATGTTACTTTCTGGTATAAAATGTCAGGTATAAATATTCAGGAATGTAGTGGTTTATTGCATTTATTTGAAAGAAAAGTGAAGCAGTGCAATCTTTAAGCAAAGCCCCCCCCATTCAAATTGAACTGTTATTTAGACATGTACTTTGTATGTTACACATGAATTCATTTTGAAGATCTAAACTCCAGACTGTTTTCCTGTTGTAGAATTCAGCTGTGAAGCCACTGCATCCTGTAAAAGTAGCTCAGAACCAATGTCGAGGATGTCTAATGCATGTTGTAGGGGCAATGTTCAGTTCTCTGATTTTTTTTTTTTTTTTGGAATATATGTTTGTACTTTTTCTTACTAGGGACGTTAGCCAATTAAGATTATCTGTGCTGCTTTCTTTTCCAATTCTGTGCATTATTAGTATCTCTAGGTACAATTTGAAATAAGAGAGCTTAGAAAGATGCATAGAAAAGCCTGAAGCTGCCATCTTAGGTGGAGTGTTAGTTACCAAGATGTGCAACTTCTGTTAAAGGTCCAGCATCCTGCTGCGAAAATGCTTGTGATGGCTTCACACATGCAAGAACAAGAAGTTGGAGATGGAACAAACTTTGTCCTTGTTTTTGCTGGAGTTCTTCTGGAGTTAGCAGAAGACCTTCTGAGGATGGGGTTGTCTGTCTCGGAGGCAAGTTGTAGTCTCATTACAGTTCACACAGCTTGAATCCAGATTGCCACTGGTCAGTATTCTTGGGTCATAATACTGTGAATCATCTGCTTTCTTCTCAACTAATTTTTTAGATAAAGGTGTTTGAAGGAGAACCATGTGGTCTGCTGCTTGTGACTGCTTGCTTCCCTTACAAACTTTTGCACCTATTAATGTTTTATGGCTATTTGAAAAGCAGATAAAAGCCGTATGAAGTGTTGTAGTGAATATTTATTGTTTGCTGCACAGGTGATTGAAGGATATGAAAAGGCTTGCAAGAAAGCCCTAGAAATTCTTCCAGACTTGGTGTGCTGTTCTGCAAAGAACCTTCGAGATGTTGAAGAAGTGGCATCTTTGTTGCACACGTCAGTGATGAGCAAACAATATGGCAATGAACGGTTCTTGGCAAAGCTTATTGCTCAGGCCTGCGGTAAGTGGGCAGGAAGAGGTGTGGGCATGCAGCTAAAAAACTGAGTAGGTTTGCTTATGGTCATTACGTCTTCATGTAGATAGAAAGTATGGTTAGCTTAGCAGGTTGGATTGGATGGAACGCTTTACCTCTGAAATGAGGGTAATCTTCCTCGTGTTGAACTCTGCATTGGCATTGTGGCTCAGAAAAGGTTTGCCTTTCCTACTAAGCGTTTCTAGAAATAGCTTTCAAGTCTTTTTAGTGCAGAAACCCATCCTTCTCCTTCTTTTTATATCATTAGGAGGAAGTACTGCGCTTCACATAAGCTGATACGAGTTGCAGCCACAGAACAATGGAAGCAAGACTGTAGTTCTGTTGTTATTCTCCCTTTAGATTTCCAGGAAAAAACCTTCATTTTTAGTTCCAGTGTTTTCTCTAAATACTCTGGGTCAGACTTATCTCTTGACTCTACCTGTATGAGTGCATATTTAAACTTAATTAACTGAGCAGCCTGAATAAATGTTTCTTTCTGATTATTACGTTACAAAAACAAAATTTCTGTTTCTCTTAATGCCAGTTACTGGCAGGTTATAATGGTCTTGAATTTAGGCAGGTATCTCAAACCACTGAAATTTAGTAGTTCAGAAAAATTCCAGGCATTATTTATGCTGTCATTGTTCTACTTTATTCATTAGGCAAGACATACTCATTTTTCTTTTCTTTTCTTTTTTTTTTTTTTTTCCAGTTTCTATTCTTCCTGATTCTGGTCATTTCAACGTTGATAATATCAGAGTGTGCAAAATTGTGGTAAGTTTGAAGTAGCTGGCTTTACTGTAATTACTAAGGTAAACAGTGTAACGAAGGTTAATCTTTGAACTTCCAAAGAGTCTTCTCTAATTTTGTTGTGGCATGTGTAGTAAATTTTGGAAATTAGTCTTTACTTCTCTTGTTTAGTAACCAGTAGCAGCAATCAGAAACAAAAATCATTAATATTGAAAGTAATCTAAAACGGGAACCTATTAGACAATGTTTGTTGTTGCTGAATAAACTAAAGTCTTACACTTAGGGCGTTCAATCCAAATGATTCTAAGGTCTGCTTTTCAGGCAGGGTAGTGCAGCTTTCTGACAATAAATGGTCAGTAATATGATGTTCCCCCATTCATAGAATCCTAGAATAGTTTGGGTTGGAATGTATCTTAAAGATCACTCAGTTCCAGCCCCCTGCCATGGGCAGGGACCCCTTCCACTAGACCAGGTTGCTCCAAGCCCCATCCAACCTGGCCTTGAACACTTCCAGGGATGGGGCAGCCACAGCTTCTCTGGGCAACCTGTGCCAGGGCCTCACCACCCTCACAGGGAAGATTTTTTCCCTGATCTTTAATCTAGACTTCCTTTCTTTCAGTGGGAAACCATTCTCCCTTGTCCCATCACTACTTGCCCTTGTAAAAAGTCTCAGATTCCATTTATTTCCTTTCAGGGCGCTGGTATTTCTGCTTCCTCAGTACTGCATGGCATGGTTTTTAAAAAAGAAACTGAAGGAGATGTTACTTCTGTCAAAGATGCAAAAATAGCTGTGTATTCCTGCCCTTTTGATGGTATGATAACTGAAACTAAGGTATGTTAAAGCTCAAAATAAGTTACATCTCTATTTATATTTATGTGCTCTTATTTTTAGACTTGGCTATAAATATTCTCGACACTTGGTGATTGAGTATTTCCGTGAATATTGATTTTATTGGTTTAAAAAAGTTCATAGAAAAGTTTTGAACCTTGATTGCTTCACAGGGTTTTTGGGATCGGGAAATGGTGTTGGTTTTGTTGGGTTATTTGAGCCAAACTACAGCTCGAATTTCTAAACCTCAAGGTTGTCTAGAATTGCCTGGTGGTTTCCTTTTTTTTTCCTCTTGTTTTACCCTGTTGCCTGGGGAGGGTGTCAGTATTACAAAATAGCATGACTTGAGGTTTATAGATAGGTTGGGAGACAAAATGGTTCGTCAGAAACTTGTAGGCATGTGGTTTAATGCTAAATTGTAACAGTGTCTGTGTTTTACTAGGGCACCGTCCTAATAAAGAATGCTGAAGAACTGATGAATTTCAGTAAAGGAGAAGAAAATCTGATGGATATGCAAGTCAAAGCTATTGCTGATAGTGGTGCAAACGTAGTAGTAACAGGTGGCAAAGTGGCAGATATGGCTCTTCATTATGCCAACAAATACAATCTTATGTTAGTCAGGTAAGTACTAGGAGAGCACCAAAACATTTGGTCTGCCAGATTTATGAAATGTACTTGCCATCTTAAATTAATTGCCTTAGTTCTTAAATTAATTACCAACAAAGTACTGCAGATTATTTGTTTTTCTAGTAAGTCAAAATCTGACCTACAATTTGGTTGTTTCATATCTTAAATTTCTTGATAGAATTTCACCTCTGTTTGACAGCTAACTGAGGAGTAACTAGTATATATTGGTTATATCTACTGTATACTGTATACACTGTTATTTTGGTTTAAGTGTTTCTATATCACAGTTGATATCCAGAATATCAAAATTCATGGCTCTAGTAAGGAGGGATTTGGTCTCAAAGGCACGTGAGACTATTCCACAGTGGTTTCAAACCCCTCATCACAGTCCTCATGTGATGATTTAGCAACGATGAGATGGCTCTGTGCATCACTAATGTATTTATAGATGGCAATTCTTAACACTTTTCTGTCATTTTCCTGCTCTGTTTGTCTTTTTTCCTATAAATCATGTTTGTACATCTTCAGAGTATATCCTGCATCACATAAAGTCAGACATACTTAGCAGCAGCTCTCACCATCTCACACAAATAAGTGGTCCTTTGTTGAAAGCTGTAAGTTTATTGGTGCTGTCCAAAAAGTCTGCACTTCTGGAAATGGAGTGTTGATACTTTAATCTTGTATAACAGAAGGATTATTGTTACAGAGGCATTTTAAAGATCAATTAAAATCTTTTGCAGTAGAGGATGAAGTTTGATGATTTCCATGTGCTTGAAACTCTTACTTGTTTTAAAATTTGCACAGCATCCTTGAAAATTGGTATTTATAACTCAAAAAAATAATTGAGTGGATACTTGATACTTGATGCAGTAAATTTTGATCTTGCCATTGGTTTACAAAATGCTTCCAAATTAAGAGAATACTCTTGTATGTGTTAACATTTTTATGGAAACTTGCTTTTAAAGGCTGAACTCCAAGTGGGACCTGAGAAGACTGTGCAAAACTGTTGGTGCAACAGCCCTACCCAGACTGGTATGTACCTCCCAAATGAGGTGCAGGAGGGTGAGAACTGATGAGCAGGTTCAGTTCTTAACTCATGTTTTTCTTTCCAGACTCCCCCTACTCTTGAAGAAATGGGTCACTGCAATAGTGTGTATTTATCAGAGGTTGGGGATACACAGGTTGTGGTGTTTAAGCATGGTATGTATGTTCTGTAGAACTTCTGCCACTGCTGTTCTAAAGTGTGTTTGTGTGTGTTTTAGTTATAAGATTAATGAATTAATTCAGTAATGCATGTCTCTGAACAGAAAAGGAGGATGGTGCCATTTCTACTATCCTCATTCGTGGATCTACAGACAATCTGATGGATGACATAGAGAGAGCAGTGGATGATGGTGTCAATACTTTCAAAGTACTCACAAGGGTAAGTAATGAGAACACTTGAGTTACGAAAAGTGAGAAATATATCAGTTTGAGGCAAGACTTGAGCCTGCCCTGTGCTCATTGCTACAAAGGCTGTAGATACTAATCTGCTTAGGTGCCTTCAGGAGTTGGAGAGATGGCTGTGTAGCACTGAGGTGCGGAGGGCTGTGTAGAGAAGATTGGTGCTGTGAGCACAGGGTACATAACAGGTGGTGCTCAACATGGACTGCACTCAATTTTCCAGTAATGAGTGAGTTCTTGAAGACAAGATTTACCACTTTCTGAAGACAGTCAGCTCTCTTGACTTACTCCCTAGAAGTTTTGTAATGTTCCTTGGAAACCAGACACAGAAGAAAAGCTAGATAGCTTTGTCACTTGGGATCAGGAGAAATTGGTTTGCAATTGGTTGCAGACTCAATTTCTAGTTCATTGGTGATAACTCATGCTTCCTCCACATAATACAGATAGGTTTTTATGGATGGAAGAACTCAGTTTTACAGAGGATTTTTTAGTGAGCAGCTTATGTGGTCTTAAATTTTTTTTTCATTTTTCCTTTTTTTTATACAAAAGGAAATGTTCTTGTATTTAGTTGGAAAACAGCATGCAAAAATTGTTAAAACTGTTAGAATCTTAATCTTTTCTACATACTTAGACATGGACATTGATTTAGACTACAGAAATGCTGTGCATTTATGATTGTCTCCAGGAGTTGTCCTGTTTTAAGATTTATGATGATTACTTTTTGGTTTAAAAGACCAGAGTTATTAAGTAGATTCTAGTTTGCCAAAGGACGTACAAAATGCTTAATTTAAAATGAAAGAAAACAAAACAAAAACTCCCAACACCTTGTGATACACCTGTTGACATATTAAACTTAGCGTACAGTAGATTGGTTTCCTGTATGATATTTCCCACCAAAAGAATAGAAAAGATGAGAAAATCTAGGAATGCTGTAACAGTTAACCATGAGTTGAAGTTGTTAAAAAAGTGCCAAAAAATCCCAGACACAAAACCCACAGCATTATTATTTTGCTTTTTACAAAATAAGCTGTTTTTCTTCAGACATTGGAATGAATGAGTAAATTCTTGTAGATTTCCCTTGTAATACGTTTGTTCTGATTCTTAGTAAGTCTGTGTGGAATAAATTTCTGTTGCATTCTTGATAGACTAGAAAAATAATAATTAAAAAAAAAAGTAATAGATGCTTTAAGGAAAACACTGTGTTTTGGTGTGGTCTTTCACAGGATAAACGTCTTGTTCCTGGAGGTGGTGCAACAGAGATTGAATTAGCCAAGCAGATCACATCGTATGGAGAGGTACAGCAAACAGGCTTCTTGGCTTTTCATCTTCACACACACATCTTACAAAAAAATACAAATACTGATTTATACCAACATATATATATGTGTATTAAAAACAAGTGTGGGGGGAAATGCCTCCCTGTCTTACAGTTTTCAAAATGGTGACATGCTTTTCGACTTCACTTTAGACTTGTCCTGGGCTTGACCAATATGCCATCAAGAAGTTTGCTGAGGCATTTGAAGCCATTCCTCGAGCACTGGCAGAAAACTCTGGAGTAAAGGCTAATGAGGTCATTTCCAAACTTTATGCTGTGCATCAGGAAGGGAAGAAAAATGTTGGATTTGATATTGAGGTAAATAGTTTCTCATGTTACTTGTTGCCCTGCAGTGGTACTGATCAGTACTGATACTATCAGTACTGATAGTACTCCTATCAGTATGAAGTATTTATAGATTATTTAAAATTGTTGGAAGCTCTATGTTGCACAGTCGAGAATAATAATTTCTTGGAACTGAAATACTTAAATGTTCTTTTTATCAGCAAGCAGTTCAGTATAGTACAGTGGCCTTACATCAGAGGTGGAGTGGGATACTGAACTAATGTGACAGGGAGTAAGTCTTCAGTAATTAACTGACTTTGTCTTCCTGCTGATGGATTGGGAATGAAGGTTTTTCTGAAGGGAGAAGTTGAGATCAGAAAAGTGATACCACCTTCCTAGGTAAAAGCCTGAGAAAGTTTTGAATAATGTTTTTTGTCAATCTGACAGGCCGAAGCTGCTGCAGTGAAGGACATGTTGGAAGCTGGTGTGCTGGACACATATCTTGGAAAACTCTGGGGTATCAAGCTAGCTACAAATGCAGCAGTAACTGTCCTAAGGGTTGATCAGGTAAGCTTATGTGTCATTTGTGTGCTGAATTAAAACGTGGCAGAACCCTCATGCAAATAGGTGGAATCTTCTGGAAATGCAAGGCATAAAAATAATGCTGCATGAGAATGTGGTCTCTTCATTTCTGAAAGCCAGGAAGTTGTTTGTTCAAAGAGCTTGTAATCTGGAATGTGGCTGTTTCTACGGCAGAACTATTAATGTTTGTTGGGTTTGGGATTTTTATTTAAAAAGATTTTGATGATATTTTAAAGATAGTTGGTATTTGTATCCAGAGAGTTACCCTAACTTCTGTAGGAACAAGCTTTAATAGAAGAAACTTTCTGTCATATATTCTTATATGAAAATCCCATTTTTAGGAAAAATAGAGGTTACAGTCTTAATGATAAAAATATTTTTATTATTTTGTGAAGCTTCAGCAAAAATGAATTTGCATGTAAAATTTCTGTAGATTATTATGGCAAAAACAGCAGGCGGTCCAAAAGCCCCTAAGCAACAAGGACATTGGGATAAGGATGACTGGAAAGATGAGCCTGAAAACTAGTGTGCAGTAAGCTCTTTCTCTAGCAGAGAGGTATCTGTGTGAGTGCATGCATGAGTTCATTGACAAGCACATGGCAGATTGTATCCTCCTTGAGAACACGTAACACTGCTGTCTTCTGCTGTGTGCTGATTGCTACATCCTGTATTTGTGCCTTTGCAAACGAATTCTGCTCCTAAATCCAAATTTTCATGGAAGGGATGACAAGTGCAGGTTCAGTTTTATCTTACTTGTCTATGTAGCTAGTGCAGAGAATGCACTTTAACATGGTAGGACTGATGGACTTCATGGTTTTAAAGTGTGGTACTTAAGAGACAATAATTGAGAACAATAGCTTTGATAATCCTCTTTTCTGTAGTGTGCACTCTGTAAACTAGTCTGCTGTTGGCCTGTTTAAGCACTCACTTTCTGTAGACTAACTGAAGTCTTACTTTGCATGCAAAAATGAGGTAAAATACTTCTTTTATTGTATCAGGGCTCAGCTTCTACCATTCTCAAGAAAAAAAATAAGTTGTTGCCATCTCAATTAGATGGCTAAAAATATTCACTGGCTTAGGTTCAGAGTAGGGAAACTGCATGAATATAGTGAATGCTAGCAGTCTGCATCATGTGGCTGTAGGAGTATGGTACGAGTCTGATTTTAACACAGCTTTTTCTGCTTCTCTATTCTCTTCAAGATCATTATGGCAAAACCAGCTGGTGGCCCAAAACCTCCATCAGGAAAGAAAGACTGGGATGAAGACCAAAATGATTGAACAATTTAACTGTATTTCTTAAGTGACATGACTTCGTGAGTTTTTTAATATCCCAGTTTGGAGCCTGTCACAATGTTTTGCTCTTGCCTTTAAATTATGAATGGTGTCCAATGGAGTGCCGAACTTCAAACACCTCAATAAACGTACTCACTGTTAAAATGTTGACTTACTTCATTTGGAGCTAGCATGACATGGCTGTTCCCAATCTGTGAATGTGTAGGGATGAATGACCCTGTGTGGGTGTGATGGGCTGACCCATGGCTGGCTGCCAGACACTCTCTCTTGGTGAGGAAGGAGGCAGAACTTCTCAGGGGCTGCGATAAAGAGGGGAGATCACATACCAATTCCTGTTGCAGGCACAACAGACTCAATGTGCAGGGAGCCATGCTACATGAGCCTGCTACAGGGAGCTCATAACCCACAATTGTGGCTCTTTGTGCTGTTATTTGTGCTCCTTGGCCAGTACTTGAGTGTAAACAGTCAAATGCATGTTGAAATAATTAAGTGTCGGCAGCAGGTCTGTGGTCCCTGCATTCAGTAGCCCCTCTCCTGAGACCCCACTCAGAGCACTGTGTACAGATGTGGTGCCCCAAACATAAGAAAGACAGAGAACTGTTAGAATGAGTCCAGAGGAGGGTCACCAAGTTGATAAGGGGACTGAGCACCTGCCCTATGGAGATGGGCAGAGAAAGTTGGGGCTGTTCAGCCTGGAGAAGAGAAGGTTGTGTGGAGACCTCACAGTACCTTCCAGTGTTTGAAGGGGATACAGGGAAGCTGGAGAGGGACTCTGCAATAGGAAATAGTGACAGAACAAAGGGGAATGCCTTCAAACTGAAATAGGGGAAATTTAGGGTAGATACACAGAAGAAATTTTCCCCTGTGAGAGTGGTGAGGCCCTGGCACAAGTTGCCCAGAGAAGCTGTGGCTGGCCCATGCCTGGAAGTGTTCAAGGCCAGGTTGTACAGGGCTCTGAAAAACGTGGTCTAGTGGGAGGTGTCCCTGCCCATGGCAGGGGGTTGGAACTGGATGAGCTTTAAGGTCCTTTCCAACACAAACCATTCTACAATTCTGTGATTTCTTTTTTTACATGCATCTCTCTCCTCACCCTTTTAAGTCCCCACACTCTCAAAAGGGCAGCCTGACAGCAGTGAACTGCATCACATTCTAATGACCTTAAAAATAAATGCTGAGCAGCACTAGCCAGCATGATGCAGAGTGCTGGAATCTTTCAACTGAAGCCCCCTGTTAAGATTAATCTTGGAAAGTAAACAGCTTATGTGTCTCAAAGTAGCTTGAAAGGAGAACTGCACTTGAAATCCAAGCCACTTCAATAATTAATCCTTTTACTACTCTTGCCAGCGCTACTCTATCTCACAACCAGAAGGGAGTGGAAGGCTAAATCAAGTCTGGAACTATCTTATGCCTAAATAAGGCTGCCGTACAACAGCTCTACTAATGCTGGCTTTATAGTCAGTTGGTGAGGCTGAAAAATAAACTCTAAAAGTTTTCAGAAGGTTTGGCATACTGCTATAGTCAGCTCCACGAGGGCTACTGCTGATGGCTCTAAGGGTTACAAGAACAAGACGCCCATTTTCTTAGTAAGGCTGTTGCGAAAAATGCACTGAATGTAGGCAGCTGCTGCTCTAGCATGGCAGAGCCAAGATTTTATTCACATGAAAGCCAACATGAAGCTTGTGGAGAAGAGAACTTCAAAGTTACAAGTCACTGCAGGACTACTGGGCTTATGCCTGCTGTGTGGAAAGGCTACATGGGACTGCCTGTAGTAAGAGTGAGCCAAGCACTCAGCCTTGCCAAAGCACCAGCAAAAGAATTCCTGGAGCATTTGCAAACTTGAGGGCTCCTCTATTGCACATAAACCAATAGTGAAAAGAGAGCTGAAGCTGCAATTGTCTTGGCTCTTGTGGAGGAAAAACCAGCTTCTTATGCTTGAAACCCAGGTCTAAAAAACACGTGGGAACACTGGATAGCTGAGATTAACTAGTTCAGAAGTACAGCTGATTGCTTTAAAGTGAAAAAGCTGCTGATCAAGATTTATATCCACCCAAATTACTCAGCAAAAACTCAAAGCTGTAATTTTGGAAAAAACTTTTATTGAAAAGTAGTGGAAACACTGGAAAAAGTATAAGTTAACCACTTGTCAGTGTGTCTAAAATGCATAAAGTGAATTCCTGCTATACAGTAGCTCCAGCATGTTAACAACATGATTTGCAAGTCTGCCTTCTCTCAGACCTCTGAAGAAGGTGGCTGTGCACACAAAAAGGCTCTTCTGATGAATTATAGCAGCCTCTCATAGAACAGAAGATAGGCTTGGGAGCTGAGCACTTTGGACACAGAGACAGGTTGTACGTGGGTATCGCTGATGTGGAACCACTGACCTTTGACTGGCTCAGTTTCTAAAGCTGTGAAAGGAAAAATTTAGAAGTGAAAGTTACTACAAAGAATTGAAGCAATCAGTTCGATTACTGTTCTTCAGTAAGAATCATAAAGTAGAGTACAATCATAGAATCACCATCATCATCATCATCAGGAAAAGACCTCCAAGATTGAGTCCAACCTGTGACTGATCACTGCCTTGTCAACCAGACAAGAGCACTGAGTGCTACATCTCATCATTCCCTGAACACTTCCAGGGATGGGGATGCCACCACATCCTTGGGCAGCCCCTTCCACCACCATTTTGTCTTCATGTCTTCGTAATGTCGCACCTGAACCTCCCCAGGCACAGCTTGAGGCCATTTCCTCTTGTCCTGTCCCTTGTTCCCTGGGAGAAGAGCCTGACCCCCACCTGGCTACACCCTCCTATCAGGCAGTTCTGGAGAGTGGTAAGGTCTCCCCTGAGCCTCCTCTTCTCCAGGCTGAGCACTCCCAGCTCTCTCAGCTGCTCCTTATAGGATTTCACCAGCTCTACTGCCCTTCTCAGAGAACTTATCTGCCACGGCAGGATGTTGGAACTAGATGATCTTTAAGGCCCCTTCCATTCCAAACCATTTTGTGATTCTGTAAGAAATAATTTGTAAAATATTTCTAATGATTTACCTTGAGATTGTCCTCGAAGGACAAGATCAGAGAGGTGGTTGTTCATAGCTCTCATTTTAACATAGGCAGTGTAGTGCCCAGACCTCATTGTTCCGCTGTGTTCAACAACTCCATAGAGAGAGTACAAGACCTTTGTATTCCCTTCAGCCACATTCTAGAAAACCAAAAGTTTAGCTATGTCAGCCAGGTGCTGAGTTTTGAAGAATGTAAACTCTTTTGATTTGTTTGCTGATGAAATGGAAACTGGTCATTAGAGACTCATGCAAGCACTACAGTTATGCGCAGTGAAGTACAAGTTATCACACAAAGTAACAGGCTTGACAAGCGTTCTACAAAGATTTTGCTATGCAGCTTTGTTGTGAAAGCACATTAGAACATGGGAAAGGAGAATCTGATTGTTTTCCCACTTACTTTACATTTAGCTGTACAGAAAGGAGCCAAGTCTATCACTTCTGGGAACTTGATATGCCTGTTAACCTTCCGCAGATTAAATCCAGCCTTAAAACAACCAAAGTAGAGGAAACCCCCATAATGTTAAAATGGAGCATATTAAAACCATGCTTAGTTACAAAATGATTCAGGTTAAAGTTTCAACAATACAAAATTAGTTTTACATCACGCAAAACTGGGAAAAAGCAGAATTTTTTTTTCTCTTATGTCCAGTATTCCAGCATTATTTCCTTGCCTCCACATGCTGCACTGGAGCACAAGTTAAGATGGCTCTTCAGCTCACTCATACATTAAAGTAATGGTAGCAAAAGTGGAAAAAGAATCAGCTCTAATGCACTTCAGTAACTATGAGGACAACTCTTGGCTTCTCAGATACTGTAACATGCCTGAGGATCTGATCTTAGAGCATCCAAACTGATGCAAACTGTGCTCCCACCTTAATCACGTAATTGCCCAGTATCAAACTGGAAAAACAAAAGGAGGTGATGATAAGTGTTATTTTCTTCATATTACAGTCTCTTGGAATAGGATACACATATCCATTTTCTATATGAAATTGGTTTTCATCTAATTAAAGTCGCCTCCCTTATTTTTCAAGTATCTTGACCAAAACACCAAAAGGGTTTAAATTTAGAAGAGGCAGTACTGCCTCCCTTTCCTTTCCTCCTTCTCTCTTGAAAAGCTAAAGCTCTGAGTTAAAAATTTTTCTACAATTTGGGAATAAAGAGGTGACTTTACTTCAGTGTCTGTAAATAAAACTTAAGTTACTTTTGCTTTCCTTTCATCCTTCCTTCTCCCCCACAAGGCTCAGAATCCTCTCTTTTCCACTTCTGCAAACTTGTCACTTATTTGTTACTTGTAAGGGATCCTATTTACCTGTACTTACTGAAATGCGTGAGCCCATGAACAGCTGTAATAGTAGGAAACCATTAATGCTAAGATTCTACTTAATACAGTAAGCAGTAAGAATAATGAGGGAATATGTTGTGAATATGCTCACAAACCAGTGTTTTCCAGTTAATTAAGGGAATATTCTTTCAGGAAAACACACCTCAAGACCTCAAAGACCACAAAACAATGCTGCACACTAACGCCTTCCAAACTTTGGGAAAAAAACCAAACTAGTTTTATAGAAAATAAAAGTAACGTTAGCATGTTTTCAAGTTAAGCTAGTACTACATGCATATGTACACATATATACATATTAACCTGAGGCTACATACATGTATCAGCCTGCTACTTACGTGCTGAAACCTCTTTAAGTGAAGTGTTAAAATTGGCGGAGCTAGAGAGATGAGCATCTGCTTTTTGGCATTAGTATAAACATACTTCTTTTCACCTGCAGAAAAGAAAAACCACCAAAGATTAAAACAAGTGTTTTATATCAAAACAAATGTTACAGCAGGAATTAGTTTTCACTATTTAAAACTGTTACAATGTCATCTACTACAAGAATTGAGAAGCTGAGCATTCCCCTTTAGTATGATGAATGAAAGTAGATAAAGTTATACAAATACCACTTTAGGAATATTCCCCCCACCCCTACCCACTGAAGAAGCAGGGATATATTTATATAGGGATATATTTAAAGTTTTCTTTTAAAAAAGTTTGTCATACTTTTTATGTTGTTCTTTGGTCCACAATGCCTTTGTGTACACACATCACACAGTAGTTTATTGGTCTCAGTAAGTGTTTCATTACGGGTAAATTGATACAAACAGTGATGGATTGAACCTTCCTCTGGGTTCAGCTCTTCCCTGTTCGCCAGAGTACAAAATGCCGTTTCGGGGTCATCCGTAGATATTTCGCAGGTCTTGTTAGGAACAGGCTGAAGGCCATCCAAGGTACTTGTGTCAGATTCACTGGCACCCAAGTGGAGTTTTGAAAAGTCCGTAGCAAGCTCTTCCTCATCTTCATTGTCATCATCCTCCTCTTTCAAAGACAGGTTGTCAAGGCCATTGACAAACTTCACAGGAGAATCTAAGCCTTCCATAGAGAGATCCGTGAGAGACTCGTTTTCTTCACATTCTTGTTCTGGCTTTCCTGTATTTTCATGCCTGCTCTGAATTTCTGAACTATTTCCCTGTATACTCAAGTCTTTCTGAGTTAAGCAGTGGTCTTTGCACTCATGTAATGATTCCTCTTCTTGCTTCTTATCAAGAGTTTCAGAGCTCATTTCAGTCTCTGATTCTTGGTTGTACTCGACATCTATCTCTGGCTGTTCAGTTGCGCAGAGATCTGTCAAGTGAAGCACCTTTCCTTGAAGTTTTTGCTGCCGGCGCTGGCTCTGCACATTTCAATACATAATAAACAAGAATACAAAAAACAAAGTAAGTATGAATTATATTCAGCATTTCTTACCACTTCTTTATCAGAATCTTTGTTGCATGCCATAGATGCACAAGGCAGGAGGGGGAAGAATAATCTATGATTTAATGATCAGAGATGATCAGTTCTACTAATACTGTATTTATCCTCACTCAGACATAGTTCCCACAGCTCTTTGTTACATAGTATCATCAAAATACAGCTAATGATTCCCTTGCTATCTTCCTGATCCTTTCTTATGTCTGTATTTTAAAGTTTTGTGAATATTCTTGCAATCAATGACTGGAAAACAGTCTGATACAAATTAAGGCTACTTCAGACAGGCAACAAATTCTACTGGATATTATCACATTATTCCTACACAGCAACGCTCAACAGAACATCTTAACAGCAAGACGTGGGTATAATTGGTCTTTTCAGTTGTGCATTTGAAGGAGGAGAAATTGTAAGCTGTCTCCTCCTTCCTGTAAACTAAGGAAACAAAAATAATTTCTTTTAACAGAAATAGCAAGCACAAAGTGAAATACCAATCCAAACCAACCTTGGCTTGTTTTCTGGCCTGTTTCTTCACTTTTTTCTGAAGGTGCTTACTTGTACCAGGGGGCTCATCTTTCTGCTTAAGGTAATGGTCATTAATTTTATCCTCTTCATCTTCAGATTCCTTTTCTTTGTTTTTTTTAATGTTTTCTCTCTTTGTAATTTTCACTTTCTACAAAACCCAAAAACACAGAACAACCACAGAAACAGAGATGTTATCTGAGTTTTCAGCTCAAATACAACATTTTAATGATGTAACATACAACTCACACCCTGATGTTAATGGAAGGAGTGACTCACTCCAGAGAGTTCATATGCAACAAGGACTTGCAGAATGAAACAGTATGTAAAAGTAAGGCTATTGATGGCCAAATTCTGAACCTATAAAGGGCCAACACCACCTTTGCCTCTAACCGATCTGATTAAATGCATTGAAGAGTAATGTTTTACACAACCAGAGACATTTTCAGTTGAATGTCCTGCCACAGAATTTATTTACTTCTGCTAAAATGAAATTTGTTAGTGGCAGAAGTCATGATTCCTTTGGCTGTGGGGGTTCCATTCCAGTATTTATGAGTAAGCAGTGCTACACAACAAACCTGAAATATTACATAAACAGATTATCAATAGAGAACACAAAGCAAATCAAGTACTTCAAGTGTCTGGAGATTGATCAAATAAGTATTCACATACTATCCTATCAACATTTCTTTATTCCATAACCTGAATATTAGGAGAAGTGTTCTTGGACTCAGTGCAGGAAAATGGATGAAAAAAGTGAAAAACAACTCCCAAAGAACTCAAACAACCTGTGTGATTTTCCAGAGACAAGTTATGAGCCACAACTTACAGGAATGACTCTAATGAAAAATCTTGTTCTCTGTCTTTCTGTGCAATTTTGACTTGCAAAAGAGACTTTTAGAAAGATGCTTAAATGCTCTTCCTAATGACTGTATAGTAAGTGTTTTCATAGAAACAAAAAAATACACCCCAAAAAGCCCTTATGTACTATTTCTTACCTGAACATCTAGTACGGGAAGCGACAAATCAAGAAAAGGCTCATGGACCAAGGATACCTTTAAATGAATAATCAAGAGTCCAGTTTAATTTTGTTGAAGTAGCTGGCTTGCTGTCAATAGGCGCATTTGCATGTTTACATTCAAGGCCTGCTTTCACTTGTGCACACAACTGTAAAACACAGCTCGTTTACCTCCACAAATAGCTTCCACTGACCAAAATCCAGCAGTCACATTACCACAGAAATGAGAAGGAAATATTTTTATGAATTTCAGTTATCTAGTGAGACTGCACCTTAAGGCCTAAGGGACTCATAGCTGTAGTCTATCATGATATTGAACGAGTCCACTTGCTAATACACTCAATTACTTCATTCTCAGGATGTATTATCCCAGTAGTGCCTTCTTCACTGTCCTCCTGGCAATCCCATGGTCTTTTTATTGTGGGAAAGGGGAAAACGTAATCCCCTGAATAAAAAAGGAAAGGGCCCCATAACAATTAATTTGCTCTACGATCTGTACCACTGGAAGGTGTTCACTGGGAATCTAGGAGGGAATTCTAGCAGAGGCCGCTTGCTGCTGACCTCTTTTCCAGGAAGGCTTTTGAAACGAACTGAAAGATTAAGTTTATAACACAAGAAAGATTCCAGCTAAATCACGCTCCTTTTTGAAAAGCATGCAGCTAGTCAAGTCTTTTTTCTACAGACAGTCACTTTGGGGTTCTCCCGCAGATTACAGGACATTACACTCCTGGTTATTCAGAGCAGGCAGTTTACTTACAGTTCTGCATTCCTCACACATAATTGTGCTGGTTAATTCTCCACCAAAGATTCGATCTACAAAACTTCGTATTCCATTTTTCTTTTCATATTCTGAGAATTCAAAACGTATACAGTGAAGTTAATATTATTACATACAATATACTGGCAACCAATTTCATTACAGCATACCAAATAAAATAAGGAGAATATAACATGCAAAGTGTATGATGGAACATGTTGGCCTATTCTGGTTTCCTCAGGATAGCAAGTACAGCAAGATTCTTAAATTAAGAATCTTTTGTGTATCAAAAGAATGGGGGTGAAAACACATTTGCAGAAGACAGCTTGGTTAAACGATACCTCTATCACTTTCTCTGCTCAAATGCATTTCCCTATTTTCTTAGAAGTACTGCATCTCATTAAGAATTTCTGTTTTCTCTCAGGACTGAAACAACTATCTGAACTTAAAAAAACAAGCACCAACTTCTGTCTGACAAACAAAACCAACCTCCTCAAGTTGTAATTTCCGAGTAACACATAGTCTGAATTTAAATTGGCAGCTCACCTCCTAAATCACATTGAAAAGTTTAAAAATTTTTCTGTTCATTGTTTGGATTTTTTTATACCACTTTTAAGTAACAATGGACTATTAGCAGCTGCATAAACTACATTAACATGCTAGTATTTTAACTTCCTACATGTTTGAATGATTAATCACTGCCCAAACATATTTTAATATATGATGTCTACAGAATCAACTCTTATCCTGTTAAGAAGGAAATGCCACCAAATTCAGCAAGACATTTAAATATAGACTAAAACTATTGAGCCTCTTATTCTAGATACGCACATATTCAAGAGGTGGCATAAAGTTGTACAATTAAATATGTATCTTTTAGTTGATTCTATTAATGTTACTTTATATACTTCAACAAAAGAGATTTTACAAGTTACTGATGCTGTGATAATTTATTTTACCTTTAATTTTCTTTTTAAGCTCTTCTTCATTTTCTTTGTTAGAGTCACTCAGCGCCTTTAGTATTCCAACACTTATTTGCTGAAATTTTCAAAACAAATATATAAAATTTCCTAAACTAATTCATTTAACTACCTCGTTTTACGATGTGTTTCAGACGGAGGAAAAAGTATAATCTTCACCAATTAAGAGAATCAATATAAACAACACAAATACCTGTAGAACCACACAATAGTTCCTGTAGATATCAAAAAAAAAATCAACCAAGAAACAAGTTGCAACCATGATGTTCCAATTAGTATGTAAGAAAAATCAATCTAAGGATGAAATACTTGCCCAAACTAAAACTGGCAAAAAAACCCTATTGAATTTCTACAAGTGCACTTCAGAAATTAAGACATAAGGACACACTTTAGGGTGTCTACACATACTCCAAACTCACCTTTTCTGTGGGTTCTCTTAGCTAATATGCTTCAAGTTAAGTGCTATGGGCAGCACAACCACTCTACAGAGGCTGACATATCTCAGAAAGTATGTTTTTTCTCCCCTCAGCAGAAGAAAGAAGCTGAGTCGGGGGTATGAAGAAGAAAGGTATGCACAACTATGACTTTAGCACTCACCTGGATTTCTTCTGTTCTCATTCCATCAAGTAAGTAACGAAGCAATTCATGACTGTCTTGCTGCTGATAACCTTTAAATCGTACTGCTCTGTTAAACGAAATTGTAAAGTATAACTGAACTCAGAGATAAACAAAGCAAAAACGATTCACACCAAACCCACATGGACAAAGCAGAATGTATGTATATAAAAGCAACAAGTGTTTACATATTGTATTTTCTAAAAATATGAAGCCAGCTCATCAGTATGTCACTAAGTATCTTTCATTTTACTGCTATTCATTTATATTTTGCTCTTCTTTCAAAAACTAAGTATTCTACGAATTTTATATGCTGTGTTCTGAGCTAGAGATGGAAAAAAAGAGGAAAAACTGACAGTCTTTTAAACAACAAACTTTTTCATACTCACTATGACATGCAGTTGTACAGATACTCACTTTTTACAAACCTGAGCAAAAAGTTCCTTAGGAGTCACTACCCCTTTTTTTGTCTCTTGCATTTCTGTCACGAACTGATGCATGGCTAGTGTTAAAGGACCTGGCTGATCTAGTTTTATTAGCTGAGGTTCCTGTTTGAAAGAAAAGCAACAGAACTGTTTTGCTTTAATTCGGTGACAGATTCTTCTGAAGTAAGTTTTTCCTTTTCAGTTCCTGAAAATATTACTGTCAAATAGAATACACAGAATTCCAAAATGGCAATAAGTTAATCTGACAAAAAAACCATGTGGTTTATCACGAAATGATAGCAAAACTCAGTTATTTATTGCTTGGTTCAAAGTCTGGATTTCTTGCCTTTACTAGGAAAAAACCCCAATTTATTAAAAAGGATTGTGCATTTTCTTTGCCATCCAAATCTCTAACTGCAATGACAGGTGTGTTATTTAAGTTAGTGCTGCAGACATCCCCTAATCTCCTATTTTGCATTTACACAAGTGGCGCTACAGCAAGAGTTACACATTTTCATCCTTTACATAACATCATCATCATGCAAGTGCTCCTCTATGACAGAGTATTGAATCATCGCTCTTACACTGTAAACAAAATACCTCCACTGACTTCAGAAGAAGCTTTACGGAAATCAGTGGTGAAGTTCCTGCTGATTTTACATCTTAATCTTGTTAGCATTTAGCTGGAACAGCTTTAAAATTGAGAGATAAGTATTGCTTGTTTCCTTAACAGACTGGAAGGTGAGAACAAACACTATGGAGGTCAAAACATATTACCTTGCATAGCTCAGGTGACTCAACTTTAACTGTTGTGCCAGGCATTTTAGCTTCTTTAAGCAGCTCCCTCAGGACTGGAGTTTGTGATAAATTCTGTAGAACATAAAAGACAGAAAGAGATTGGAAAATGGGGACAACAGGAAGGGCAGCTGAACTCCGCTAGTCATGGAATTTGTAGCAACCAGTTTAGCAGCAATTTATTTTCCCAAACACAGAACTAAAGTGGTTAACTACCACTCTAGAATCTCCATCTGTGTTTAAGACTTCAAGGTACATTTCATACAGCTAATGGGACTTCCAGTGCCCTCTATAAACATTACTTCAGATTGCAGAAACCCTAAGTATATTATTCTTCTACAGACTGATCTTTAGAAGAGTGTATTTACTAGTGTCTGTTTCTTAAAAAATCAAAAGATAAAATGCAGTGTGGGTATTTGCTTTGTTTAAAGAGTGTTTAAAAGTAAATCAAAAGCAGTTTACTAAAATCTGCAAGTACAATGAGAATTTTGTTTGAGTAAAGCTTCAGTATCAAGAGCCAAAGAGCACAAGATCACATCGGTTTCAATACACATGAAAGAACAAGTTTATTCTACACTTCTTAGCTGAACATGTCACACAAGATGGCAATGCCTGCAACATGCTCATCCTGGTTTTTTCATCTGATATTTACTTTCGATTTCCTGTTGCTGAGAGAGACATTTTTATTACAGTAAACACCCATGGTCTTTGAGTACTAATCTCTTATAGTCTAAAAGGTCATGAGGATGATGTGTCAGACTATTTCATATTTTTTAAAAATAACTAGAAGTTGGCATGCTTAATTTATGTCAGTGAAAAATGCTGTCCCTCAAGGACAAGGCAGTTTATTGTATTTCCCCTCAGAGCAAGTCTGAACCTGCAGCTCCATTTCTTCGTATTTCTCTGGGCCAACACACTATTTTTAGAAAGAAGCCATCATTCCTGGCAGATAAAAAAAATCATGTTCTAATTGTGTCACTGTAAAATGCTGGGGGCAAGGCTGTTGTGGGCTGTTTTTCATTTTGTTTGTGGCTTTTTTTCCTATTCAAAGTTTTTCTAAAAACAACAGCAAGTCCTGTACCTGCATCACTGCATTAAAGAAACATGTATTCCCCAAGTTACTAAGTCCTTTCACAGTGACTTCTCCATTAGCAGCTGAATGAGAATTTTCTTCTTTAAGTGAAACTTCTTTTTCTTGCTCATTTTTGCTGTCTTTTTCTACTTTTTTATTTTCAACTTCTTTGTTCTCTTGTTGTTTTTCTACTGAAATAATGAAAACATACCACATATTAACATAGTAATGGGGTATAGGCTAGTAAAGATTATTACAACCAGCAACAACCTATGATATTTAGAGCTGATACATATGATAATTAGTTCTTTAATTTTTAAATATAAAACTACTGGTTTAGGTTCTTAAACTGTCTAGGTAACAGAAGTTAAAAAATCAACAGAACAAAACAACAAAACCAACAAACCAAGAACCCCCCAAGAACCAAGCCATTTTAAATCAGCATGCAAATTAAACGTATCCTGGCCCACAAGCCATTCATGCCAACATCCTCTGAAATTCTTCAAGTGTTATCTCAATTTATTCCTGTGTCAAAATCACCTCTGTGAGGGCTTTTTACAACATCCAACAGGCTCCCACTGTCAAAGCATTCTCATACTCATTTCATGTACCTAAACAGATGTTACTGAAAGGTTTATAGTCTTCAAGACGAGTTAAAAATATTTTCCCCCAAATTATTTTGGTATATTGCTGAAAATTTCAATGACCTGTTTAATAAAGCCATAAGGGAGTTCCAGGCAGTTTTCAGAATAACACCCACACTGGTTCTGCCAGTTTGGCAGTCAGCTGTTCATTAGGTTTCTGGTAAATAGGGCTGTGGGCTAATATTAACTTTAAAATCAAGTAACACCAGTTCAGAGAAAGCAAGGAAAACAGACAATACAATCTTTGGACAAGAAACAGATGGATGGACAACAACACACAGAACACATGAAACAGGCAACAACTGCACCCAGGTATTCCTTGGTTTTCCAGTTCAAACCCGAGAAGAAAATTTTGGCAACTGATACGAAGTTCAAATATTAGATGTAGAGTAACTGTGTGTCTGGGAAAGACTGACCACTCAAAACACTCTGCTCCCTGTGGGAAAAACTCAACTGCTTTCTGAACAAATTGAATTCAGAGACAGCCACGTGGCATTGCTGGATGTTTGTGTTCCACTTCCCACAGGGTGTGTGATTTCACCCAAGTGTTGGAATTTCTGACAGTCATTTGTTATAGCATTTATTTTTATATGCAAATTCTTCCCATTTTTCTAGTGGAAATGCCTTGTACAAAACCAGTTTTGCCATTGTGGAAACTAGGGGGTTTTGCTGGGTTTGTTTTCTTTTAAACAATCATATTTTACAGATAGACTGCAGGCTGAACACAATATTTTAGAGTTCTAAAAGCACTGTAGCTGCCTATACTAAATGTACAGACCCACTGACAAAACCTCTGTATACTACTGCTTCCATTAGGACATGTGCTGCAACAGCTGGAGACTTAATCATTCCTGATACATTCACAAACACCCACAAAAATACTTAAAAAAAATCAAATCAAATTATCCTTAAGCAATGACAATTTTTCTTTAGATCTCAAGACAGACTGAGCAACACTGATGAATAAACACAGCACCCTAAGCACTGAAAGTCAATTGCCTATTTGCAGAAAAACTGAATGTCACATTTTTAAAAAAGTCACAGTAAGACTGTCTTTTTTTTCTCCTGTTCTTGTATGTCTTGCCTGTACAAGTTTAAGGGATGCCGAGCAAAATCCTGATCTAATTAGGTCTACGGGCTAGAATGTTACTTATGCTATCAGAATTGTGACAAAAAAGGTAAGAAAAGGGGAGAAATGAATTCTTCCCCTTACCGTAAGGTGCTAAATCGAATTTAGTGTAAATTCTGGATTTATAGTACTGTCTCCAACACTTAGGAAACCTTCTGATTTACTGTAGCTATACTATAATTACTTACCTGCATGTGATGAGTCAATACCAACTTGTTTTCTAACAAAATCCACAGTCTGGCCCAAAAGGGTTGAAGTTTTATATGGAACTTCGTTATCACATAGGTAGCACCTGTCTCCGCCGCCCCCAAAAGA
This sequence comes from Gymnorhina tibicen, assembly GCA_013399875.1. Taxonomy (NCBI): domain Eukaryota; kingdom Metazoa; phylum Chordata; class Aves; order Passeriformes; family Artamidae; genus Gymnorhina; species Gymnorhina tibicen. The sequence continues at coordinate 912,846 of VXAZ01010351.1, read as the reverse complement.
AAACAATTAATCCTATTTTTTTTTCCTATTATTTAAAAATCCTAAACTATTTGCTTGTTTGATGCAATTCATTACACAAAGTTATAAAATGACAAGGTTTAGTGCAAGATTTAGAAGTCTTAGAGAAGAATCCAATCTACTTACCACAAAAATAAAACACTTAAAAATTATCTTTAGTAAATTATTTTGGTGACTGGCGGTTGCAGTTTACAAATATAAATTAGAGTCTTAACAGATGTGCTTAGAAACCTTGTTGCAAGAAAAATAAAAGCTGGGAAAGTTTTGCCAAAAATCAAGAAACTAACGTATCAGGCCCTAAAGGAAATGACTTATGAGTATTATGGCATGGAAAAATATTTTCAATATTCTAGCCAAGCAAATACTTAATTGTATTTAAGTTGGATAAGAAATAATTCAAGTGTCCAGCATTAAACCTGCAGACTTTTATTTGCTCTTCTACAGCTGATACAAACTCTATTTGTCTCTTTGTGAGCAAAGAAGTGTATGGTTATGCCAGAAATCTGCTTTAGACAAAATTCTGGGAGAAGCTGCAGTCATAAAGGCTCAAGAAGGGTAAAACGCTGACAGGACACACACAGCAGAAAGAGTTTTACACGTACCAATTTTGTAGTTCCACCCAATCAACTCCTTGAAGAAGTGGCAAAAGGTACTGATATTTCTGCATTTTGGAAAACACCAATTACAGTTCTCAGGCAGACTTTGGGATTACCATAAACCAGACTCAATTTTCTGATATTAAAAGCAGAAGAAGTCTGCAGTAAAATGTTTCCCCAAATCTCTAGCATCCCTGGCATTATCTATAATCATCACATTTCTTCATATCTCATTAAAAAAATTGGCTCAGCTTTTGGATCCCTGATTGTTTATCTATTGTCTATCTGGTTCATCATAAAAATAAGCATTCTCACTCCTGGAATAACAAAGGATAGTAACTTCCATGGTGTGTTTGACCACCGTAACCTTCTACCTGTGAAAAAAATTGTAGACAACCTTGAAAGAATCAAGGGGCTGGAAAAAGTTCTGTTAGTGATGGCTGTTTGACCAGCACTAAAAATGTAGACAACAGCACTTGTAAACCCAAAAGAGCAGGATGTAGTGAATTCCTAGAACTCTCTGTTTCCTCTCCAAAACATGTCTTTAAACTGTTTACAGTTATTATTTATATCCAATTTGAACCACTTGTGCATGCACACCATAGAGATTTAGTCACACATTCATATAATTAATAAATGCAAAAGCAGTTTTGATCAGAATTTTTGTACTAGGCCCACTGTGAAATACAGTTCCTGACTGTGGGTTTGATTCATAACTAATTTATAGTCAATATATCAATCTTTGAATAATTTCTTGGGCAAGTTTGTACAACCAAGAAATTCTAAAAGGAAACAAAAACATCTTACTTTGACAACTTCCTCTCATTTGCAAATATTTTGATTAAAAAACAGGGAAAATAAAGCACTTCAAACCCACAATTTTAACACTAATTTAAATTCACAAAGAGAAGTTCACTAGTCTATTAGTAATAATGTTATTAATAAAGTCCATTTCCATTCTAGAATTCATTAAAAATAGTGAACATTACACGTAAGTGTTAAGTATGATCAAGTAAATAGATAATGTTATATAAAATGAACATAATGATAGATACTAAGTTACAAAACCACATTACTAAGCAAAACAAAAACTCTTTATGTCAAGTACAGTATTTCTGTATAGCACAGTTTAGAAAATTAGGGTTCCCCCTTATATATAGAAGTGTATAATTAGTTTTTAAGGGAAGCAAAAACTACCAGGGACATGGATTTTGTATTGCTTGATCCAGTAGCATCTCATAATTCTAGCTGCGCTTCCTGTCTACATGTGGTATTAAAAAATCGTATTTACCGAGAAGATAAAAGTAAGGTTGTCACTAAGTGCACATCAGAAAGAACCTTCTCCCAGGGTCAAAACTTAAGATTTAGAGCTACAGATCAACATTTGTTTCCATGTGTCAGTATTCTGACCAAGTAAAATATGAAGTCAACCACATTTACTAGTTGGTCAAGTTCAACCTTAATTACGAAAATTTTCTAATCATAAATTTTACAAGAAAATAATACTTATTCTGCAAATCTCAGCAAAGACTGCTGGGAATTATATGTTTGGAAACATTTTAATATACGCCTAGAGAGAAATCCCAGAATTCACAAAGAAAGGACAAATTATATCCCAGCCTCCAGCTCTGTCTTGTGTTGCCTGACAAACTCACCACACACTCCAGTTGTCCAAACTGAGAACCAAACAGTGGGGATCTGATCTTGGTGTTTCATAATGCTTTAAAGCGTGCTGGTCTGGAGAATTTCTGTCACAGCCCTACAATATTGATAACCACAAGTGTCACAAAATCTATTTGACTGTCAATGAAACATACGTAAAGTCAGAGTACAAACAAAATACTAAAATGAAAACTGTTTAATTATGTTCAACTAATTAGGATCAACAGATGGCTATCTATTTCAAATAGATATTTGAAATATTTCTGCATATGGATAATTTACTGGGTGCAGAATCAAGCTGCTCTGGGACTGAACATTTAACGAACAAATTCCAGTTTGAACACCTGAAAGAATGAAACAGAACAAAAACCTCTTCAGCACACAGAGTTTCAAGTTTCATGAACTAACATGAGCATTAAGATCTTGTAAAAAAATCATAGATTAGGAGCATTTTTATTTTCTCAGCAAAATAATTCAAACTTTCTAGGAAAACAAGTCCTCAAGATGGTGTTTTAGCCTTAAGCCTGCTAAATGCCTTTGAGCCATCTTCCAAGTATTTCATTTGACATTCAGAGCAGGCATTTTTAAATCATACTCTACAGTATATAAAGTCACCTAGGTAGCACCACCTTTACAACAAAAAAAGAGAGACTGTAAGAGTTTAATTAGAAACTCTCTTGGTACAAGAAACACTGAAAGGTATTAAGACAAATTAACAACAAAAGAGATACCCTATGGCCACATTTTAGGCATAACCATATCGAAGTGCCTTCATCAGTCTCCTCCTCCTCAGCCTTCTCTTGTGTCTTACTGTCTGCCTTGCAGTCCTGACAAACAAGCCATTCCACACTCTGCAGTGCCTTTCTCAGATGCCCTTGGTCCAATCCTTTACGAATATGCTTGCACACAGGTTCTACAAATTAAAAAGCACAAGAAGGATGTAGGTAGCGAAGACGCAGGCAGCAATCCAGAAGCTAGGATAGTCTTTCTAGAGCCAAAGAAACACTGACAACTTATCAGAGTATCAGAAAGAAACCTTTGTTACCACCATTTACAAGCTGGGTATACTGTAGCTGCATCCTAAACTTTACTTTGAGGTGTTTTTATTGCTCAGATAGTGTGACAGCTCTGAGTCCATCTTTGTTGAGGCAAGATTACAGCCCCAAGCTTGCAAACTTCTATTGGCATAAACTGAAACTGGTGCAAATTTTTGCACCTACAGTTCTGTTCCTGTCCAAGATTACAGGTTTTTTATCAAAGTGCAAATGTTAGCCAACAAGAGACAAACACAGATATTCAGAAGCATTCTTTTAGCCTTTCTGAAAAACATGAGCTTCATCTACAACGTCAAAATTGTCATTTAAAAAACAACAAAAAATTTCGTATATTGGCAACCATTGATACAGTGGAATTATTCACCATGACCCGTGTTAGTATCATTTGTGGCTTTACAGGACTTTGTCGTTGCAAGAGAACCTATTTATAGGCAAAAAAGTGAGATGCCACCAGCAGTTAAAACATAACTGATCTCTTTGCAGGAGAAAAAGAGGAACAGTTACAGCAGACATTGACCCTGACTCCAGAAAACAAAAAAGCCCCCAACAACCAAACCAGACAAAAGCAGGTAAAAAAGGCAGCCATTAGAGACAGAAGCTAACACAAGAAGACCAGGACAATCAGGAAATCAAAGTAGAGTAGATGTAAACAGGGCATCCCACCAAGCCTCCTCAAACTCTAACTGCTCTCTCTCCCAACTAAATTAACCTGGTTCAACTCACTTCCCCAACTGGGATCAACAAAAAAGATGGGAAAGACACAATCTGTGACCTGGCAGATAAGGTGGTAGAAGAGAACGCTACACAACACAAGTAAAAACAAAACCTACAACAACCCAGGTAAACAAGATAAAAAAAGAAAAAAATTCAGCACAGTTGAGATCCAGTGGAGCTAGGAGAATAAAATTTAGTATTTGGGATTAGGAACTATTAGGAACAGAAGAACAGAAAGAAGTTTTAACCAAAATACTCAAGGAGAGCTGAAGTGTTCAGGCTCAGTACCAAATTAGCTGCTAGAATAAAGGCAAATTGCTTCACAAAAAGTATTTTAATCATGGCTTTTACTGCTAAAGCAAGAATCTTCTGCAACAAAATTTTCACTAGGAAAACGCAACTTAAGCTTAGCAGCTGACTCCACAAACCCTCTATATTCTGAGTAATTTTACACAATCTGTACCAGTAAAGAACTGTGTGTCTGAGTTTCCTGAAAACCAGAAACTAATCTCAGTTTTCAAGACAGGATTATTATTTTCTATCATACTTTTCTAAGTCATGACACCAGTATTTCTTGCTAGACTTGAGTTTCAATTTAAAAAATCCAGATTTTGTAAATGACACTTCAAAGCCAGTGACTACTGTAAAGGCCTTCTAATGTTAATCAGCTTTCAAGCCTTTGAGGTTAAAAGAAACATTAGGTCCACAGACTTCTCCAAGGAAACATACTCAGTATATCCGGAGACTCATCAGACTGTGCAGTTTTGCCTTTGATGCGTTTCTTTCCCATATTTGTAGTCTGTAATTGTTCCTAAAAGGAACAGTGACCTAACAAAGAAAAACAGTAAGATTAGAAAGGAGTTTTGGTTTTCTTCGTTCATTGCTACACAAGTTATTTCTACAGCCAAGCTGTCCCTTGAGGTCAATTAACTTGTTTTAATTTGACATTCTCGAAACAAAAAAATATTACCTATATTTTAACACAAAACAATTGTGACTGTTGTATAGACAAGATCAGAGTGTGAATTACAAAAACCCAAATGCTTTAAAATGTTAAATCAAAAGCATTGCCCAGAATAACAAGATAGGAAACCCTATTATCAAAAATCCTATAAGTCTTAAGGACTTTTACTTTAACTAACACCACATGGATTTTATGAAAAAATAATTGGTTTTGTCCCCATTCAATCTTGAAGTTATTTGCATTTGCAACCTTTTCATTTTGTTTACTACAAATTCCCTGGGTCTTTGATGAAGTCTGACATAAGTAAAACACTCTTAACATACTTGAAAATATACAGACAATGGGAATTCCAAATTTTCTATTTCTTTACTGGGGAAGATTTATCATCACCTTCCCCACATATCAAGCAAATAATTCATATGGGTCTGTTATTTACTATACCTGTGGACCCTTCTCGACAAGAGTGATCTACCACTACAGAATCCTAAGCTACGTGCTTGGCTTCAGATAGGTGGCTACTGCACGTGTGATAGAACACTTTTAGTTTCCAGTCTGTAGCCCCTGTACGTTACCTGACAAAAGATCATCCAAAAAGACTCAGGTAAACTTAAAACTCAACATATGTTCTAGAATGAAAACAAGGAAGCTAAAAGGGTTCAAAATCAAGTCTCTGCTATCTTTGCAGGCTAGCTTAATGCTGTTGTCCACCCCTCATGTAAACACAACCAACACTAAATCTGACCTCTATCAATCCACATTTCCAAATCCATTTCTTTGCTTCTACTTGGCAGCACACCAGCCCCAGAGCACAACTGCCTGCTTCAAACTGTCACAGCCAAAAAATTAAGCCAGACCAAGAGAATCAGAGAGAAAAGTTAAGCTGGGGAGAGCTTAGGCACGATACTCACAGAGGACGTTTTGCATGAGAAGCCATTTACAAACACGAGCATGTTTGTGTGAGCATACTCCTAGGGCAGATGACCCAACTGTTGATGGCTGCTTGGCAGCCACTTCATCGAGAGCAGAATTACCAACTTTTGCAACTTAGCATTCAATTTGTTCAGAATAAGAAATAACTGTTCATCCAACAACCTTCCTCTACAGCATATTTTTCTGCAAAAAACTACAACAACTGATCTTGTATGAACAACTTTTAATTGATAAAATCCTTTCCAAATTGTCCTTGCTCCTGCCGGGAAGGGAGGACAGCATCAACACGTGGGGCTGTTAATTTAACCCACGCTGTGCCTGGGTAGACTTGTCCGACAGGCTCTGCAGCAGCCTTTCCACGGCACAGCCCTCACGAGGAAATGCACAGCCTAAACGACTGAAGCATTTTATGCTTTTTAAGATAAGATAGAGCGGTCTGTAAACGACCAAAAGTGCACCTGCGTTTCACAGGCACCCTGGAAAAACGCGCTTAAGAGGTTCGTCTGGGGAACCCCCGAGGCGCGGCGGGCAGCAGGCCGGACCCTGTGCCAGCCGGCACTTCCCATCCCGTCGGCAGCAGGTGAGCCCCGAGCCGAGCACAGCCCGGCCCGGCCCGGCCCGCTCCACCCGGCCCGGGGCTGGCCCGCCCCCGTGCTCCGGCCCCGCCTGCTTCCGATTGGCGCGCGCCATGACTGACAGCTGCTACAGCCAATCGGGAGCCCCGTGCGTTCCGGCCGGAGCGGCGGCTGCAGCGCGCCGAGGGAGCGAGCCCCGGACTGGGAGGAGAGCGGCCACGGCGGTAGGAGCACGGCAGCGGCCCCGGTCTCCCGTCCCTCACCTGCCGGTGCGGCGGGGCGAACAACTTGGTGGCGCATGACTCCACCAGGCGGGGCAGGCAGCAACCTCTCACCTCAATCACCGGTGGCGAGGCGGCGGTCACTGGCTGCCATGCGCGCTTCCGGCGCGCTGCATTGTGGGGCCGTGACGTGGGTGGGGAGTGGGCCGTGTACGCGCATGCGCGGGCGCAGTACCCCCTCACTTTCCCCTCCCTTCTGCGCTGTAGGTCGCGGGGCAGCCCGGGGCGAGGGGAGTGGTGTGGTGTGTTTGAGGCGCAGGGGACGCTACTCAGCGCTCGTGACACATGGGAGCGGCCGCCACAGCAGCCCTCTTGGTTTGGTGACACACCAGTGCGTCTTGTCCCACGTCAGGGCGATGGAAACCGCGTGGGCTGTCCGTGTGTGTGCTTGACCCAGACTGCCCGGCAGACACGAGCCGAGTTATGATGGGCTTGTTCATAACTATTAATATACATTAGGTCTACAACTTCCTCGTGCGGGGAAGTGGAGGGGCAGGCACTCTCTAGCGACCAGTGACAGGACCCGACGGCAGGACATGAAGCTGTGTCAGGGGAGGTTTAGGTTGGATATTAAAAAAAAAGCTTCTTTCCCCCAGAGGGTGGTTGGGAGCTGGAAGAGCCTCCCCGGGAAAGTGGTCACAGCACCGGCCTGACAGCTCAAGAAGCGTTTGGACAATGCTCTCAGGCACAGGGTGTCACTCTTGCGATTGTCCTGCGATTGTGCAGGGCCAGGAGTCAGACTCGATGATCCTTGTGAGTCCCTTCCAACTCAGCATATTCTGTGATTCTGTAACATGATTTGCATAGGAGTAGTTAATGAACTTTATCCCATATTCAAGCCATCTTTTTCTTCCCTGATTTTTTCTTTCTCAGGAAACAACAAAAATGGCCAACCAAGAAGAAGCAGAGATACAAATTTCAGAGTTAGATTTACTGTCTAGCATGTTTCCTTATGAAGAAGAGTTTGCTGTGACAGACCAACTGGCTCTAGCTGAACTGAAACACTATGTTGAAAATGAGTCTGCAGAGGTGCCATCTTCAAAAGTTCAGTTCATGCTGAATGTAAAGGCAGAGGTTCCTAATGCCTCTATGGTACTGTAAACATCTTTTTTAAAAAATTATTTTATTACTTTGTGGGAATTTGCGGCTTACTTGAGCTAAACATTTGCTCATTTGTTTTTAGGTGGAATTCTCTATGGCCTGTGCTTTACCATTTAAATATCCGACTGTTCTCCCAGAAATTGCTGTGAGGTATGACTGCTAATAAAAACATTTATAAGTTAGAGTGTGTTGCACAAATATGGTTATGATCAGAGAAAGCACGTTTGTTTTTTTTTTGATGGTTTACTGCCAAATTAAGGCAGGTGGACAACAGTGCTGAAGAAAAAAACAAATATACAAGCTTATGATTTCTCTGGTGTGCTCAGCAAATAAGTGAGGAAAAGAGAAAAAGTGTGAAGAGCCATCACCTGTACAGAAGGGTTGCCTGTAGATACTGTTCATAGGTCTGATGCTCAAGAAAAGAGACTTGTCTGTTTTGATAAAGCTTACCACTAACTAAAGGGGTGAAAAGATAGTCAAAGGTCTTATTCTTCCCTTGTCACAATGCTATTTCTTCCAGCCTTCTGATATTTTTTATTTCTGTTTAAAGAAGTAGACTTGTGTATTACAGGAAGTTAGTTCAGCCACCATACTTACTTTTCAAGTACCTTTTCCTTGATTTTGTTTTACAGATTGGTAGTGCTGTTTGTGAATTCGAGAGTGAGCACACCAATTAAATACTAAGATGTTTTCATGGCTAATATGACTTAAATATCAATAGCAAGGGCATATTATCTAACTGGTTTTCTTGGCAGCTTGAAGCAAAACTTTTGAAAAGTTGTGAAGCTGGGGAAGGGTCTGGAGTACAAGTCCTATGAGAAGCAGCTGAGGGAGCTGGGGTTGTTTAGCCTGGAGAAAAGGACACTCGGGGAGACCTTATCACTCTCCAGAACTATCTGAAAGGAGGTTTTAACCAGGTGGAGATTGGCCTCTTCTCCCAGGGAACCAGCGACAGTATGAGAGGAAATGGCCTCAAGCTGTGCCAGGGGAGGTTCAGGTTGGACATCAGGAAGAATTTCTTCATGGAAAGGGTGGTCAGTCATTGGAAGAAGCTGCCCAGGGAGGTGCTGGAGTCCCCTCCCTGGAGGTGCTCAATGCATGACTGGATGTGGCACTCAGTGCATTGGTTTGGTTGACAAGGTGATCATCGGTCAAAGGTTGGACACGATCTTGGAGGTCTTTTCCAACCCTAAGGATTCTGTTATTCTGTGTTTCTAAAATCATGCTAAATTGTAAATACATATATATTTATATGCATTTATATTTTTCTTTTTCTTTAGGTCATCATTATTAAGCCGCTCTCAGCAGATTCTCCTGAACTCTGATCTAAAAACATATTTGATGCAAAACTTCAGTGGCGAGCCCTGCATGCTGAGTGCAAGGGAATGGGTTAAAGACCACGCAGCTGCTTACATTGACAAAGATTTTTCATCTTCCTCAATGACAGCCTCAGATGCCACGCAGCCACAAGTCACCACGTTCACTCGATTGTGGATTTACAGTCATCACATTTACAACAAGCAAAAAAGAAAGAATATTATTGACTGGGCCAAGGAGCTCTCTCTGTCAGGGTTTTGCATGCCAGGGAAACCAGGTGTTGTTTGTGTAGAAGGTTTACAAAGTAGTTGTGAAGAGTTCTGGTCAAGGTTAGTTTTTCTTTGTACTTAAATGCCATTAGTAGTTAGAATATTGCATTTTGTCATGTTGTATGTGTGGCCAGAAGGTGGGAAATCCAACCACCTGCCAGCCTGTAAAGATCTGCAAAGGATTTGTGTTTATAATAACGCATGTACAACTCTGAATATCCACTGTACTGTTGGTTGCAACAGTCAAAGGAACCAGTACTCCATAGTGCACATTTATTTCTGTTTTATTTTCCTCTGTGTTTCACTTTTATAGAGATGGATTGCCATACCCCAGTTGTCTTAGATATGTGTGCTGTTATATCACTTTACTTTCGTGTTTTATTCTGCTCCCATTTTTTATCCTTCTGGGTGGTGCAGACTGAATGAGCATTGTAATTTGATTGTATCAGCTAAGACCGTGTGAGAATTCTTAGCATGGAGAAGGCAGAAATGAGCCCTGAAATGGAAACCACATCTTAATTGATTATTTTGGGAGGAATAACATCAAAGTTTTTCAGTCCTGAGGAGCTATAAAAAAACCTGCTCCTGCTTATGAAAGTGTTTGCATGCGAGTAGTATTTCTATCACCAGCTCATAAACCATTATCTCTGTCAATATATATACACAAATAGAATTTATTGACTTTCGTGATAGTAGTTATTCCATAGTAATTCCTAAAACAGTCTTTATTTTATAGGTAGATTAATATTTCTCCAATTGCTTTCAGGGTAAGAAGATTAACATGGAAAAGAATTCTTATTCGACACAGAGAAGATGTTTCCTTGGAAGGTGGAGGACATGCTGAGATCCAGAAGCAACGAAAGTTCCCCACTTTGGAAGAAAAATGTTTTGATGCACATGGTGCCAGGGGAAATCATATGGATTTGGGGCAACTATATCATTTTTTAGAGGAAAAAGGATGTGCTGACATATTTCAAATGTACTTTGGGGTTGAAGGGCATTGAAGGGGTTGAAGATCAGCACAGGCCCCAGCACCTACATTTCTAATTTAATCCTCATAACAGATTCCTTAGCTGTTCTGCAGCAGTTGATCAGGGAGGGAATTAACAATTCATGATTTATGTGATGAATCCAGTTTTCAATGAAAACAAATATCCAATGAAATTCTGAATAATGAAAATGACTGTGTGAATGCTTTATACACTTTCTGGTGTTAAGGAGATTTAGGGTACATACCTACTTAAAATGAAAGAAAATGTGTTTGATAACCTACTGGACAGTTACAGAACTACAGATGGATGAACAGATGGAATATAGTGAATGAATATATGAATAAGAAAAGACACAAATGCATTGTGGGTATCTCAGGAGTGAGAACATGATGTTTACATTAATTGTTACTGTTTACGTACATTACGTGAAAACTTTTTTTTAACAATCTTCTACTTTCTACCTGAAAGTTTAGTAAGCAATGAGATCAATGTTTTAAAAACAAACAAAGGGAGGGAGCAAGTTTGCAAGAGTCTTGCTTATGCTACCTGGATGAGCTGGGATGCCTGCTCTAAAGCATAAGAATTTTCTGCAGGTGAATGTGTATGCGGGTAAGAGAGATACCATGGTGGCTCCACTACATCTGTTATTTTGGTTTGTGTAAAAGCAGCAGTTTAGGAAATATTGGACTCCCTTATAGCATGCTCCAAAGCTCTGAAACGATCCTCAGCCTTCTGAGTTTGCAACTTTTCAGTCCTGTAATATGAAGTGCATTATGCTGCGTGTGTTTTTGAGTTGGGTTTCAACAAAGTTGTATCAATGAATGCTGATTTTGTGGATACTGTATCTAAATGCCATGGTAGAAAAAGCAGAAATTAGTTTCTTTAGATTAAATACTTTTAATAAATACTGATTAAATGTTTTTTTACACATCCAGTAAAATTGCTAACATTCAGATCTCTAGTATGGACTTGGAACACCTTTTGTAGGGATACTTCACAGCGATGTCATTCGACAAGTGTGGGTGAAACTTTCCCAAATCCACAGTCCTTGTAAGTGTACAAGAACGCCGCGGCTCCATAAGGCCGCTCGAAGTTTAAGATGGATGGATTTCATTTTTTTTCATCTAAGGATGGTGTTGAGTTTAAGGCCGCTCCAAGCAGCTTCCCTCCCGCGCCGCGCGCCCCCTGGCGGTGCCTCGGTGCCCGCGGCCGCCGGGCCCCGCCCCGGAAGTGTCGCGCTGCCCGCGGTGGCTGNGGGCAACCTGCGGGTGAGCGCGGCCCGCGGGGCCGGGGAGGGCGGCGGGGCCGAGGAGGGCGGCGGGGCCGGGCCCAGGCGTCGGGGGCTCGCGGTTCCGACACCTCCGAGTGCCCTGGGCGGGGGGCCGCGGGCCGCCGGAGCCCGGCTCCCAGCTCCCACGGCGGGGCAGCGCGATCTTCGGGCCGGGTTGTGGTAGATGGGGCCTGTTGGCCTGAGTCGTGCTTTAGGGGAGTGTGACTGCTGCTGCTGTGGTATTTGTACGGAGAGGGGCAGCAAAATCACCGCGAGTGTAGATTCAGCAAGGTACCGTTGGTACATTCGGTGTGTTTTTCTGTGCAGAGTCTTAGAATACACTCTTGCCACAAGGCCAGAGGTGTTGTGACATCTGTCCTAGCAATCAGGGTATGGGAGAAGTCTGCTATTCAGGTTCCCTAATTCCTCCCTGGATTTAGGGAAGACTGGGGAACGCAAAGCAGCATGTCCATAACAGCTCACATGCAGAAAAGGTGATTTAAACCCCACAAGCTCACAAAACTGCTGCTGTCATTAGGAAATAAAAGGTATTTGGTGTCCCAGAGGACATTAAAGCATCAGTCAGTTTTGGAGCAGTCTTTCCAAAAGGTGTTTGAAACAAACGTGAGCCAATGATACAATGAGCGAATGGGGTAAACTAGAAGAGGTGCTGAGCTCCAAAACACACACTGTGTGGTGGTGTTTATTATACTTGTTACATATGCATGCTTTTGCTCCATTCCTCTAATAATTTTTGGCCACTTGGTTGGTGGGAGAATCCTTTGTTTTGTCTGTGTGTTTTTATTTGTTCGGAGATACAAGGAGCATTCCCTGGGAGCTGTATTGGCTGATGATAAGAACCAGGAAAACCAGAAGTAGTGAAGGAGGATAAATAGTTTCTTAATAAATTGTTTATAGTTTCTTAATAAATTATTTGCTTGCAGAAGGAATTTTCTGTTAGGCTTTTTTGTATAGCAAAAAAGCAATAAAAAGAAATAAAAGCAATAAAATTTTCCATAAATATTCATGCGTTGTGAGAAAAGGGAATGCTGATTCACAGAATCATAGAATAGACTCAGAAAGGTTTGTGTTGGAAGGGACCTTAAAATCCATCCAGTCCCACCCCCTGCCATAGGTGGGGACACCTTCTGCTAGATCAGGCTGCTCCAAGCCCCATCCAACCTGGCCTTGAACACTTCCAGGGATGGGGCAGCCACAGCTTCTCTGGGCAGCCTGTGCCAGGGCTTCAGCACCTTTACAGGCAAGCATTTCATATTTAATCTAAAACTACTTTGTTTCAGTTTGAAGTAATTTCTCTTTGTCCTGTCACTATAGTTCCTGATGAAGAATTCTCTCCAGCTTCCTTGTGGGCTCCCTGCTGATACTGGAAGGATACTGTGGCCTCCCTGGAGCCTTTTTTTTTCCAGGCTGAACATCTCCAACTTTCTCAGCCTGATCCTAAAGAGAAGAATAATTTTCTAGGTCAAACTTCTATGTTTAAAGCACAGGTGGACTTCTCTTTGTGAGACTTTATTTTAATTAGAAGGTTAATTATGCAATATAAATAGGATCATATTTTCAAATGCATGATATATGCAAAATAAAACTAAATAAATAGTTGACTCTTCTCCCTGTTTTTTGTCAGCCTTCTAGCAGTGGCCGAGCTGCAGAGCTCCTTGCCAAAGAACGTGGAACAGTGCCTGGGTTTATTGGCTTTGGAACATCTCAGAGCGATCTAGGATATGTTCCTGCAATTCAAGGAGCGGAGGAAATAGACAGCCTTGTGGATGCTGATTTCCGAATGGTGTTGCGAAAACTTTCTAAAAGGGATATCACAACCAAGTTAAAAGTAGGTGTATCCTTTGCCCTCCATAATTTATTTGTTTGTAGTCGGAGAATAATACAGCTTTCTTGAGGATGGAAGAGAAAGAGGACGTAACTAACATTAATTGCACTTTGGTGGATTTGCTAGAAGTGCAATCCAGAAGATATCTTGGATAACCTATAGCAAGGTCTATGATGCAGTTATCTCTACAGATGCTCAATTGCAAGAAATGAATTGATTTTTGGAAAAGGGAGTTGCAGTTTCAGATATAAACTGGTAAATTACAGAACATATCTACCTGACTTCTTAAGTCATGCTCTTGGTATTTTGATTTTAGGCCATGCAAGAGTTTGGGACGATGTGCAAGGAAAGAGAAGCGGAAGTTGTTAAAGGTGTTCTTCCTTACTGGCCGAGGATTTATTGTAAAATTTCACTAGTAAGTATTGAAGTATTTAAATTAAAAACCTACCATGTACTTCCTGTGACTACCTCTAAGGTGGTCTTTGTTGACCTGTCTACCTTTGTTGGAATTACTGACTTGTTCTAGGAGAAACATCAAGTTGAAGGAAAATACCGTTTTTCTTTTTGTGGACTTATTTCAGTATTGGCAGTGGGTGGAATCTTGACCTGTTAATGTCTGGTCTGTACTTCCTTGATAGGTCTGTTAGACCTTTCTGTTTAAAAGATGGTACTATATTTCTTAGGAAAAGTTCTGTTATGTGGATTCCAGTACGGCTAGAGAGTCTGTTCAGTTAATGTAATTATAAATCTTCTTGATCTAGGACTAATACTTGACCAGACTTCACACTAAAAGAAAACCCCAAACCCAAATATGAAAAGACCGTGTGTAGCCAGATTAACAACAGGTTTTTTGATATATTTACTTTATTTCCAAGCTCTCTGGAATGGCTACTGTTGGAAACATGGGAAAAATGAATCACTATTCTTACCAATTAGAGTAATTGCTGATGTTTCTTTCTGGAGTCAAGAGTGCAGAAAATCATGATGTAAATTCATATGCAAATAAAGGATAATGATGCACAGCTTTATGGTAGTTCTAATTCAAAAGATGTCTTCAAGGCTTCCTATTTCTCCTGCCTCTTCTCTGTCTGTAAAATGTTTGTATAAATTGGAAACAAAAACTGTAGTTAGAGATGTCAGGGAAAGGTTACAATTCTGAATGTATAACACTTTGGGAATATGATGCTGCTAAATTAGGACTCTCCCCATACCTTGGGATACGAAAACTTTTTTGTCATTGGTGTGTATTTTCAAATCTATGTTTCAAAAACATTTAATTGCAAACATGGCTTTTTAATCACCTCTTTTGCTTTGAAGTACATGAAATCAAAGGTACATTTCTTATACCAATAAACCTTTCTCTTTTTCTTCTTCCTTTTTTTGTTTAACAGGATCATGATCGCCGTGTTCGAGAAGCAACTCAGCAATCTTTCGAGCAACTGATTCTTAAAGTAAAAAAACACTTAGCTCCTTACTTAAAAAGTATCATGGGTTACTGGCTGATTGCTCAATGTGACACTTACTCCCCTGCTGCTTCTGCTGCAAAAGCAGCTTTTGAAAAAGCTTTTCCTTCAAGCAAACAACCTGAAGCCTTAGTATTCTGTAAGGATGAAATTCTTAATGTGAGTTTATACTTTTGTATTTCTTTAAGGCTTTGTATATATCAACTTTTATTATAAGTTTAAAACTCACCCTTCCTCCATCTATTCTTCATGGTTAAATTTCTTTCTCACCAGAAACTTTGTTCCTTTGAAGAGAATCATAGAATGTTTGTATTGGAAGGGACTTTCAAAAGGTCTTCATGTTTCACCCACTGCCATGGGCAGGGATACCTTCCACTAGACCTGGTTGCTCCAAGCCCCATCCAACCTGGCCTTGAACATTTCCAAGGGATGGGGCAGCCACAGCTTCTCTGGGCAACCTGTGCCGGGGCCTCAGCACCCTCACAGGGAAGAATTTCTTCTGTAAGGAAATATAAAAAAGAAAAATAATAAAGAATGCAGAGAAAAAAATACATCTGTTTTTTTGGATTTGAGATGAGAATGACTGGAACCAGAGGAATGAATAGTGAATTTCCTTGTGTTCATTCCTATGTAATGATGCTCAGTCGACACATAATGTTGCTGACAGAGGGAGTAATGATGCTGGAGTAGTTTAGCTGCAGTGAAAAAGGAATGAAGAATGCTGAGCAGTGTTTCAGCATCCACAAGTTTAGTTCTGACCAAGGTTTATACTCTTCTGCCGGTCAGATATGATACTGAATTGACTGAATTAAAAAAAGGTAAAAGATTGCATTGCTGGCCCATCATATGCAAACCTAACTATTTTGATTTGCCTCAGTTTGGCTTCTTTTTAGCAGGGGCACGTTGGCATAGGGCTGCAATTTACTAAGTATTAACTTAATTCAAACAGTACCACAGCTACTATGTTCAGCATCAGTCAAATTCTTTCCTTCATGTTTACTAACATGTCTAAAAATACTAGAAAGACAACTCAGACGTTGTGGAATTTTACTGTAGGGCTGTCTCTGAATAATGTATGGCCTGTATTGTTCACATACATATTAGATTTCTTCCCTGTTTATATGTATTGCTTTTTCCCCCATAGGTACTTCAAGATCACCTTCTGAAAGAAACAGCTGATACACTCAGTGACCCTCAGTATGTTTGCCTGCTTTAATGTATATTTAAGTTCTTAAATCTTGGTCTGTATTGGGTTCTCTGTCCCTGGAGGTAGTGAATTTAGTTTTGTTTCAAGAGACCGAATAATTATTTGAGTCCAGATCCCAGCAACTTTGTCTGGGACTTAAGTATAAATGGTTTTGAAAGTATTATCAGTTATCTAATTCTTGTTTCAGGTCTTCTAAGAATAGCATTTGTGAGTAGCTGGAAGATGAGATGACTTGAAACTCTTTTTTTTCTAACACTTTATAATGTAATTTAGAACCTGTGGAACATTGCTGGCACCTGAAATCAAAAGAACAATACAAAAAAAATGAAGACAGTTCAGTTTAGAAAAACTTGGGATGCCTGCTGGTTTATTAGCGGTTCACTTTAACTTTTTTGTTTGTTTTGCTTTCTGAGAACTGTACCAGAGGAAGAAAGGGAAGCCAAATTTTTCCGGATTCTGACCTGTTCCTTGCTAGCTTTAAAAAAGTTGCTCAGCATGTTGCCAAAGAAAGAGATGCATTCATTGGAGGAGAAGTTAATGTCACTGCTGTCCCAAAACAAATTTTGGAAATATAGCAAACACAGCGTATCACAGGTGACTTTTACATTTTTTCTTTATTTTGATTGGTTTTTGTTAAAGGTAATACACTTAACCTAAGGAAGTATTAGTTACTTGTATTCTACAAGGATGAACTTCGTACTTTGCTTAGGTTTGAAACAGCCTTCAGCTTTCTGGGTAGATTCCAGAAGGGCTAAAGAGACTGTTCAGTTAACATAATTATAAATCTTTTTGATCTAGGACTGATATCTGACCAGACTTAATGTTAAAAAATCCCCCAAACTCAATATAGCCAATATTGCTTGAAAATTTGTCCAGTAAGCTAAATTTTTATTTCCTTATCATCATGATCTACTTCTTGGCAATCTGCCATAATTTAAAATTCATGTAAAAGAGACAAACTGTTAACTTACAGTGTGTGTTCTTAGCGCTTTGAGATTTTCATTTTTTAAACCATGTTACTGGTCTTTAGTCTGCCAAGACCAGCAGTGTATAGAGTGATGAATTCATGCAATACTGTTTTGTTTAAAAGTTTTAAGTTGCTTTTGGGAAAAAATGCCCTTTGAGAAGTATATAAAAATACAACTTTTGATAAGCATTTTATCACTAAACAAATTGTGTTAAAATATTTGATAAGACTGTTTAATAACTGCTTTGTTTTTCTTCATTTTTAATAATATTTTAACGTTTGTTAATAGGATAAAATATGGGGATGGTATGTTGTAAGGTTTTGTTGACTTTAAAAGGAATCTTATAAACGACGTGTAGTGACAAATTTTCTTCTGTGGCCTCTGTCAGGTTCGCTCAGCTTTCTTTGAGCTGATTTCTGCTTTTTGCCAGCACTTGCCTGAGGTGGTGAGAGCTGAAGGACCAAGAGTTTGTCCTGCTGTTCTTCTCAGCATTGATGACAGTGATGCAGTGGTGTGTCCTGCTCTTTGGGAAGCAGTGCTTTATACTATCACCACTATTGAGGTAATGTGGGAAGCCTAAGGGGCAGAAATTTTCATCAAATTTAACTTTTCAGCAAGTGTTGTTGTTCTCTGTGTAGAATTAGGAAGACAAGCTTGACGGGGTTTTCTTTTTTGATTAATAACAGGAACTCCTTAAGGCTACATCCTCCTTCTTTCAGTGTAACTTTCAAATATATCATGTCCAGCATATCTGAAAATTAGAGTTGTTTTATGAGTTTAATATAATTAACCTGAAACCCTTTCATTAAATGTAGTTACTAGTAAGTCAAATAATGCTTAAACCCTTTTTCTTTGTTAAAGACAGTTACAAAAATGACCTGCAGTGCGTTTTTGGTTAGTTAGTTTCCCCTTCAAATATAAGGGTTTTGTAGCTTTTTCTTTTTTTTTCCCTTAATTTTAAGTGAAACACCAGCTTTGCATTTATTAGCAGGATGAGGTGTTGCCACAGACTGGATGCTTTGAGGGTTTAATGCTGCAGATCCCTTTTGCAATTGGTGGAATGAGCTGTAACAAGTTTTCGTGAAGAAAAGCCCCTAAACAGTCTTTGTTCAGCCTTTTATAAATATAGGTACCTTGAACTATAATAAATATTATAATAAATAAAATAGATCAGATGATGAAAAATTCTAGGGGGGGAAAGTGCCAAGCATTTTCTAACCATCAGAAAATTTTTGAATAGAGTTTTGAAGTTAGTGATACTTCTAAAGTCAGTCATTGGTTGGTCTTGATAATGAGAACTTAAAATTAACTACAGGTCTAATTACAGTAGTGATTTCTATGAAGCATCATGAAAGCATTATTAAAGAGAAACCTTTAATTGCAGTTGGCTAACAAGGAAGGTCAATTGATTTTAAACAATGTAGAAATAGTTTTATCAGGTTAACTTCTTAAATTCACAAGCTGAAATAGAGAGAAAGTGATTTTAAAGAATACTGGCAAGTGAGTAACTTAACGGAATTTAAATTTCACAATAACTTGTTTCAGCTGTAATACAGGGAGGTAGGTTAAATGTCTAGCTTGGGAGTTCTTCTAAGGCAATGTATTGTTGTTTAATTTATAGTAAGTTTCTTTCTGTAGGACTGTTGGAGTCATGTAAATGCCAAAAAAGGAGTTCTGCCAAAGCTCTGGACAGTGCTTCGAGAAGGTGGGCGAGGATTAGCTACTGTTATCTACCCAAACCTCCTGCCCTTCATTAGCAAGATGCCTCCTGACGTTGTGGAACCGAAGCTGGAATACTTCAGAGTTTTTTTCAGCTCTATAATTCAAGGGTATGGACCACAAATTTATTTATTTGGAATCAGTCTATTTTACATTTGGAAATGAAGAAACTAATCTTTAAGCATTTAAAGATGAATGAGAATCGTACTTTAAAAATTCTTTTCAATATCCAAAACTGGAGTCAGTCCTTTGTGGCTGTTCCTGTTGTCTTACATCTTCAGCTTTCCTTTTGATTTTATTACGTCTTCCTTACATGAAACATTCTTAACTTTCCTAGTCAAAGCTTTGTGTTTATTCCATGAATTTGGAAAATCAATTATAATTAAGGGTGACTCTTAAGAGCCAGGCTCTTCTCACAAGTGAGTAATTCTTACAGAGGGGATTAGCCTTGTGATAGTGACGTTTCCTTTATGCAGGAACTGTAATTCTCGTGGTACTGATTTTTAAAGGATTGAAACTGCTTTTACTTTGTACCTTTAAAATACATCAAAATCAACTTTCTGTCAAATGTAATTTAAATGTGCACCTGTGCATTGTGTACTCAAAAGCATATAGAAATTATTTTATGAAATAGTGAAATTTCATTTATTTAAACAAAAATCAGTTCTTGACTGATGTTGGTGTGGCAGTTAGTGGAGCTCTTGGAGAAGAGAGTTATGTAGGGGTTTGATTGAAAAGTGTATTGAATTTTGTTACAAGTAGTAAAATGATTATAATATTTCTATGATAATTTGTGTGATCTAATATTTATTAAAAAGCAAACAAATTGGAGTTTTTCAGACTCAAAACTGACGAAACTGTCTTTAGGTGGCTTTCTTTTCTTTTTTTCTCTTTTTCTTTCCTTCTTTTTTTCTTTTTTTTTCTGACAGAAGGTGATGCTTTCTGAACCTCTGTAGTGTGTGTGTAAAATTGCAAAGGAGTTTTGTCAGCCGTCTGAAACATGAGACAGTGTGCTTGACTGTATACGGTTTCTCTGTTTACGTAGATCTTTTTTTTCTAAATGCTAAGACTTCTGGATGAAGAAGTTCTTTTGATATAGGTTCTATTAAATGCCTGGATTTACTGACTTTTTAAATTGAGTTTATTTTGATCTGACTCCTATAAATGATTCTATGATCCTGTATTCTCATACTGGTGTTGTCTGGATCGGAACAACATAACTGAGGGTACATTGAAGACATTCATACTGGGTTTCTTGGAAGCACAGCTGACCGTGTGTCCTCTCACAGGTTGTCAAATGAGAGGACAATAGCCAGCCCTTCAGAAAGTTCAGCAATTATAACTGCATTTATGGAGTGTCTGTGCTTTGCTGTACTACAGAAAAGAGAAGAAGACCAAAACCAAATTCATCAGATGCTTATATGTGACCAGGTATTCATCAGAACTACTGAATATTGTTGTGTGTACATTTAATAATTCAAAATTAAAGAAAAACATGAATTTTAGGTGAGGATTTACTTCTCTGTTGAGACTTTCTCTAGGCTTTATGAAAAAAACCACACAGGATTGTCAAGGCTGGAAAAGACCTTCGAGATCATCCAGTCCCACCGTCAGCCCAACACCACCAAAATCGCCCCCAGACCATGTCCCCAAGTGCCTCATCCAGGTGTCTCAAGCACTTCCAGAGGTGGTGACTCCACCACCTCCCAGGGCAACTTATTCCAATGCCTGACCACACTTCCAGTGATTTTTTTTTTTTTTCCTAATGCCTGGTCTGAATTTCCCTTGCTGCAGTTTAAGGCCATTCCTTCTCATCCTTTCACTTGAGACATGGCAGAAGAGACCCACCCCCACCTCCTTTCAGGGAGCTGTAGAGAGCAATGTGTAACAAAAGTAATGGTACTGAATTTAGAGGGTTTTTTCTTCCTATGAAATCATCCTTTTTACTGTGCAATTTAAGTTATATTTAAGGGGAAAAAAAAGTGTCTCTCACCCTGTATATTTTTATGAAGTGTTCAAGCATAAGTAATTCTGATATTTGCAGAATTGCTTCCAGAATGTTTTTCAGAATTATATAATTTCTTGGCATTATAAAGAATAAAACGATTTTATAAATTGGATCACTGTTCTTTAATACTTTTTTTTGTCTTTATAGCTAATTCCTTTTACCAATGCTGTACTTAAGGAGCCCAAGTTACAAAGTGGACCATTATTTTATCAAATAGCAGAAATGCTGAGCTCCTGGGAAGCTAAAGCAGAACTCTCCAATGATGATGGCACAGATGAAGTTTTCCAGAAACTGTTGTCAGAATTTTGGGACCATCTTTTAAAAATGTGTATACTTCATGTTGATAGGTTGGATGCTGATGAGAAATCATTGTTTGCCATATCTGGTATGCTAGAAATTCTTCAGAATCCAAAGAGTGCTACGAAACCAAACAATAGAAAATCTCTAAAAATCAGATTCACAGATGAGGATGAATCTGAAAGGAACACAGAGAATCGAAAGCTCATGGAAGTGAGAAATGGTGACTCTGAAATTCAGGCTGACTTACAGCAAACTTCACATCTAAGGAAAGAACCTCTAGAGGACTTAGTCTGCAGCCTTGCTGAGCTGAGTATTGTGTATGTCAATGAGCAGAAGTCAGAACTGCATTTGAAATTTCTCTCTGCCCTGCTCAACTCTTTTTCCTCAAACAGAGTTTTCCAAGTACTTTTGGAGCAGGGAAATGATGTAAGCCCTGCTCGAGCTGAATCCCAAAATGAAATGAAAGCTCATAACCGAAGTCCATCAGTGCAATTTCTGTATATGAATTTAATAACTTGGCTGAAAGAAGACTGGAGAAAAGACACCCATTTCCTGGTTGATATTTTGTACAGTGTACTTAGTTGTTGCAATAATAATGATGAAAGGAAAGTCATTCTTGATGATTTAGCAAAGGTATGACTTGTACATTATGTTCCTAATTTTTATCAAAGTCATTACTGTTTTTGTGGGCTGTAGTTCATTAATAATCTTACTTTGGCACTGTCACATGGAAGATAATTCTACATGAATTTGGGTTAAGTTCAGCATAAGGAAGGTAGTTTTAGAAAAGTTTCACGTGATAGTGTTGGGATGAAAGGTTCTGTCCCATTCTTTATGGTATAATCATTTAAAAAAAGTAACATCAGAATTTCTCTGCTCTTCCTTCTTTATACAGTGTACTTTTATAGTAGTCATTGGTAGCCTTTTGTATAAATACAGTCCCTTATTTTGTGGTAGAGAAAGATTTGGAAGACAAAAATGATATAATCAATGACTTTGTTACTGAATTTTAGCAGCTTCTACTTATGCCCTGTAGAACATTATTGCTTCCTATTCAGCAAAGATTTTTTTTAAATATTGGGGAATTTTGTTTTTTCTTTTCAGATGGATCTGAAATGGGTTATTTTTCTCCAGATAATTCAAAAGGTACCTCTTAAGATTTTTTTTGTTCTTGTTATGCATAGTTTTTAATAATCCTCTGATGTTAGCTTTTAGACTCACATGTGTTTGTAGTGATAATTTCCATAGTTTGAAAATCTTACAGTTTCAGAATAGTGTTTGTTTTAAATGCACTTAAATCTGGAGACCATCTTAAAAATGAAATGAAGATGCCAAAACAAAAGAATCTTTGTCCCTTCTGTTTTTGGTCAGTTTGCTTTTTGAGCCAGAGGGATTCCTGATTTGTTGATCATCTCTTCTGAGCTAGAGAGAATGGAGCTGGGGATTAGACCAATAATTTAAATGATTATTTGTATCATCATCCTTACAAGGTGCTTATAAGGAAAAGGTAGTATTAAATTTTTTCGCACTGAATATTGACAAACTGACATTTAAGTGATTGCATGGGATGAAATAGGAAGTGTATGACAAATTTTTGGACAAGAACTCATAGCACTTGACTTACAGTCCAGTGCATAGACCCCAGGATCTTCCCTCACATATACTGTGTATTTTAGGAATACTCAGTTTTTATGATTTTGTAACTTACAGTGGCTCATCAGCAAAATGATGTTTTTAATTTGTGACCTTCTATTTCTTCTTAAAGAAATTCAGGTGCTCTAAACAGTTTTTATGTTGTAAATAGACTTTATTTCAACTTGGTCATCCAGAAGTTATTTTTCTAATTCCAGTGTAGGCATCTCCTGGGCTCTGTAGCTGGAGGAGAAAGGTAAAGGAAGCAGTTTCAGAAGGTGACTTGTTTCATTCTGCAGTAGAGATCTGACCCAGCCATAAGTTGATGTCTCTGACAAAAAGAAAGTTGGGGACGTTTTTGCAGATGTAAAATCTAAAGACTGTTTGTGGCAGATGATATAGTTCCCACTGTGTGTGTGCAAGTTTGACATATTAATCTTACACATAGTAATAAAAGTTAATAGTTAGTAACAGGTTACCCAGAGAAGCTGGGGCTGCCCCTGGAAGTGTTGAAGGCCAGGTTGGCTGGGGCTTGGAGCAACCTGGTCTAGTGGAAGGTGTCCCTGCCCATGGCAGGGGGTTGGTACTTAAATTGGAACTTGGAAGATGATCTTTAAGGTCCCTTCCAATCCAAACCATTCTATTATTCTATACCCTCAAAAGATTCTTGGAATTTTTTCTTGTCATCCAGGCATGCTCAAGCACGACAAAACTTTCTTTAGTCTCTGACTGGCTGAAAGGAGACACGCTTGGAGAAAGACTGGTAATGCTGGCAGACGATCTGTGTCACCTGGGTTTAAAACCTAGAGCAGCCTCATCAGAATCAGCCTCTTCAGAAAGGTGGACCCTCCTGAGCTTGGTGTTGTCGCAGCACGTTAAAAGTGGTGAGCATATATAATCCTTGGAGTTTGTGAAGTGTAAATGCTGCACTTAGCTTTGCATAAGGTTGAAAGGAATTTGCGATCTTCCAGAATACTTCATGTAGAGCATTTAGGCTTTCTCCTGGTAGTTTTTTGTTGATTGGTTGGTTTTTGTTGGGGTTTTTGTTGCTTTGTTTTGGGCTTTTTTTATACCTGAGCCAGTTTACTACATCAAATTTAATTTTGTAAACACTAATTTGCAGCAGCAACTGCCATTTTTTGGTCCACATTGCTAAACAAGGGCAGTGTTTAAAGAGAAGATTCGGATTTGCAAGTTTTGAAAACTTGCGGAAAATTTAAGTGAGCTTCATCTATTAGCTGATGTGCTGTAAAATAATACGAATTTTTAAACCATGCCATGTGAAATTTATCTTTAAAGCTAGAATGCCAAGTCAATTGTTATGGACCCATGTGTGTTTTAGTAATGCCTTGTTACAGGACCTTTGAATTGTTTTGAACCATTTCCACTTAGGTTCATGTCTTTTAAAAACTCTAAGTGTGCTCTTCTGCTGTATGTATAAACTGATTTTTTTTATTAATAGCATCCTATTTAATTTGTTCCTTGCATTTTTAGTATTTGATATAGACTTCCAGGGGAGTTCAACTTTCTTCATGTTTTCCATGTAAACTCAGCATTTGCTTTGTTCCCCGAGGTGACATATTTCAGTGTCACTGGATGCTGTGCACATGTTGCTTTCAAGTTTCAAAGATGCACACAGGCAGCTCACTGTGGTGGATGTTCTTAGACAAGGCATCCTGAAGGTGTCGTAAGATTGTTTTTTCTGTTACTGGAACTTTTAATGTAAAGGACCATCAGGAAAACCTGTTTCTTCTCTCCACAGAGAGTTCAACAAATGTGAGTCAGTAATGTTCTAGGGCTGATTGTCCAGTGACTTTGCTTTTTGACTCTAGAGCTGGAGGCACTTCTGAGCTCATTTTTTGCTGGGTGCTGGGTGACCTGTTTTTAAGTCAAATTGGATGAAGCCTAAGAGATTTTGAGGAGCAATGGTGGTTCTTGACTTAGTCATTCAAGCCAAAATAGAGTATGTGGACTTTCAAAAGGATTTTTTTAATGAGATCTCTTATCTAAGTTTCTTAAGGTGAGTTGTCATGGAGAAAATAGAAGAGTCTTTCATGGATCAGTAGCCTATGATGATAGGAAAAGTATAAATACTGAAAGGAAGATAATTGTTTCTGATAAATTATTCATAGTAATCAGAACTGAAACTTCGCAGACCCGAAGCCGTTTGTTGTGATACTGAATGCTTAACTGATATAAAAGATTACAAAAGAAATCCAAAGCCAATAAATGTTACAAGTACACATGGGAAGAACACAATTGTAACTGTATCAATTCAATGATAGGCTCTGACCTGTTAAAACTCAGAGATCTGCAGTCATTGTGGTGTTTCCCTGTAAGTGACAGGTTGTAAAAAAGCAGTAAAAAAGAAGTAATACAGGTTATTAGGAGCTGCTGTGAAAAAAACAGAGGACAAATGAAAATTATTATAGCATGTAGTAAATACACTGAATATGTAGTCAATGTCTGGAATACTGCATGTAGTTTTGGTCACTGCAATATTCTTGTTCGCCTATATGCTTTTGAAAAACATGTAATAAAATTAGAATGTGCCCAAAGAAATCTGGCAGGGATGGTTAGACAAACAGTGGCTTCTGCTTGTAGAGGCAAGAAAACAGAGTAGAATTTGTCAGGTTGTAGTGGAAGTGATTAGGGATGGGGTTGTGCTTAAGAGCCATAAAATCATAATTTGTGTAGAAAATGCAAATTGTGAGAAATTTATCATTGTTTCTTTCAGTGGAAGGACCTGAGTTTCTAACAGATGCTTAGATAGCAGTCTTGAGGGATGAGAAAAGTACACTTCTTTGTACAGTTTATAATTAAATAATGGAACTCATTGCCACAGGATACAGTGGAGTTTGAGGATAATTGGAATTGGCTTGCTTGTATCACATGAAAAAGGAACTAAGCATGTTCATGGGTATCTGCAATATTTTGGTGAAATCTTGGGCCCACAATTGGTTGCCAGAAGCTAGGAAGGCATAAAAGGGAGAGGGATCACTCTGTACTTGCTCTATGTTATATACCTTTCTCAAAGCTGCTTCAGCTGGTTTAGAGAAAAGATACTTGGCAGTGTGAAACACTGGCTAGTGTCTGTGAAATAAGAGAGTTTAGGTATCCATTAGACTGAGACTGCCTTGTGCTTTATTTTGCATTCAGAATTAGTAAATAGGAATCAAATTGGTCCATATTAATATGACATCTTTGCAAGGTCATGTTTATCAAGTAATCAAAGCATACTGTCTTTTTCCTCTGCCCAATAGAATCACTGATTGGTGAAACTTTTGTTGAAAGGATTATTGATAAACTTCAAGCAGCTCTGTCTAAAGCGAAGGATCTTTCTGAAGCTGGAAATACTGAACCATCAGTATCTTTCATCTGTGATGTGGCCTCGAGCTTTTTCAGCTCAGTGAAAGGGTGTTTGCTGATGCCATCCTCAGAAGACTTGCTCCTTACCATCTTCCAGCTATGTGCTCAGAGGCAGGATGCAACACACTTGACAGGTAATCTGGAAAAAGAACTTCAGCCAAGCTTTTTCATAGGTGATGATTACATCTAAATTCTTCCTTTTCATGAAACAGAATCATGTGATAGAATACTGAGTTCCCATACATTAAGTATTTGCAGCTGTAACTGACATAAAAATCTGTGCTTTCATTTACAGTGCCCATAGTTAAGACTAAGCATCAAGTCCTGTACATCTTTACAAGGCTTTTGAAGCTTTTTTGGTGTTAGTATCAGCTAACTTGGAGGCTGTGGTATTGCACACTTTTTGGAGTGTTACAGTACTTAAAGTCTATTAAATATAACGAACATATTCTGTTCATTTTGCAGTCTGGGGAGTCTATGAAGAAATACGTGCAATCGCTTCATTACAGATAACATGTATTTATTCTGAAACCATTTATATTGGCCAAGTTGCCCAGACAAATTGTGATCCCAGCCTCTCTCTACCAATGTCTCATGTTCAGTCTGAGATCCTGATTTATATTCTTTGAATGCAGAATTTGAGAGTGTTAAATTGGTACATGCATTTACTGAAATGAATACAAGTAAATACAACGTTTCAGTGTTGTCATAGAAGTGAAGTAGGACAGTACTAGCTTGGAAACCACTGCTGCTTTATAAATCACTCTTGATGTTGTGAATGTTCAGTATTTGGGTAGAAAGATCTGTGGTTTTGAAGACAGTATGGACATATGGTAGCAGACAACAGGAACATCACTCTTATTCTCAATTAAATCTTACCTGTGTGTCAGAGTTAATTTAAAATTGCTCTGCAACAAGAAAGCTGTGTATGTGCCCCTGATAGTTTTTGCATGTAACCACAGAAAAGAGAATTGTTTTCCTACTCTAGGATCTTTAGACATGTGATTGTTTCTGTATGCTGTAGGTTGTAATTAGAGTTTATCTGTTTGTGGTGGTTTTGCTTGTCCATTTGTTGTTGTTTTGGTTTTTTTTCTTTTCTTTTCCCTACAATAGATGTACTTGTATGCAAATTAAAACACACTTGGATGTCTGGTGTAAATTCACTTGTGCATCAGCTTCAGAGCACTCAGAAACAGAGCACCTTTTTGCTTAAAGCTGCACTGTGGGTCAAGAACCAAGTTCAGTCTTCCTCTTTGGATGTTAAAAGGTAATTAGGATGCGTATCTCTGTTTCATAATGTGTCATTCTCCAAAACAAACCAGGACCAGTGCTATACTAGCCTTTATTTAATTGACATCTGTATTACTTTTCAGCCTGTTGGAGGCAGTGGGTAGAGCAGAACTTAAACCACCTCTGGTACAGCATGTATGGAGCATTGTGTCAATGGAAAATATGCAGGTGGCTCTTAATGAATAGTGCCAAACTTGTTTGCAGCATTTTCTCCTTTTCTCAGTCTTCAGGTTTTGATCTCTGCAGTCAGTGATTTGTTGTTGAAGCTCATGGAAGCTGATGGACAGTCTGGATATCTTGTGAGAGTTTATGTTGAGCATGTCACACCAAACAAAACGGAGTGGGGGAAATTGCATGAGTCTCTGTGCTCTGAGGTATGGAAATTATAATGGATTGCACAGGGTGGTCAGTCTTTCCTCAAGCCTCTGTTCCCTAGGGTGGTAAGCATTCTTCCTTTTGACGTGGCACTGCACTTATGAATACCATATGTTTGTGCAGAGGTTCTTTTCAGCCTCTGTCCATAAAGAGGACAAAATCTCTGTGTTTATGGACCCATGCAGTACTACTGGAGAAACATCAAAATGCATGAAATTACCTTTTCTGCATGGAACACCACCGATTTGCTTTACAATTCAGGAATTTTATCTGACAGAGTATATATTGTGAAGATGTTCTTATCTCTAAGCTAATTCTTCATAAAGATTAATTTTGTGAAAGACACCGATATCTGCAGAGGAACATGGTGTGCTAACTATCAACAAAATGCTGACATACATGGAGTAGAGAGTGGGGAAGGACATAAATTTCCTGTGCAGCCGCCAGTCTTCAGTAGGCCTAGAATTTCTTGTAAAATACACAGAGTTCTAAAGAAATGTATTTGTTTCTGAGGCAGCAGTGCAGTTCCAAATTACTGCTTTGCGATTAGGTTTTTGATACACTGCAGTGGGTCATCCTCACCACTGTGCTTTTGATGTCAATGTGTATGTTTCATGGTTATTTCTTAATAATTCTGAATTTTCAAGGTTAAACAGATCAAAGTATTTTTTCTTACTCTTTTTATGCACATATTACAGTGGATGCACAAGCCTCTTTTGGAAGGAAGGCTTAGTATGAATTGTGAACCTCTGGGATCAAGTATCAAGCTGTGTGGCACAACTAAACTTCCAGGCCATCTGTGTACTTCAGCCTTATTAAGTAAAATGGTACTACTTCAATTGAAAAATACTGTAGTCCATGGAAATGATGATGCTGAAAGAAAGAAAATTGATACTATAAGTAAGTTACAATGGTAAAAATCAAAGGAATTTTATTTTATAGTAGTTGTAACCTGAATTGAAAACTAGAAATGCATAGTTAAAGTTTTGGCATACAGGTATGAGAAATTATCCTTTTATCTTTTGTTGCTGGTTTTTTTGTTGTTGTTGTTCAGGTCTCCTTTAAAATTGTGCACAAATGTAGTGTTTATATTCCTGGACCTCTTTTGCTTATATATATCCTATCTCAACAGAACTTTGAACTGGGAGAAGTATGAGTTTTCAATGAACTTCAAATTTGTTCATTGCCAAAACACACTGTGCATTGGCATGAGTGGGCAATAAGAACTGTATCCCTCCCTTGAGGGTTTAACCATAATGTAAAAATAGTTTGAGACAACAATTTTTCTTAATTTCGTGAGGTGGAATCTAGTTTCCTTTTATTTTTAGAATGCTCAAATTAAATGCAGCATTATCAAATTAACAATTCTATCTCTAAAAAATCTCACCATGATGAAAAATGTAATTATTTAGTGT
The DNA here is from genome assembly GCA_013399875.1 of Gymnorhina tibicen. Classification (NCBI taxonomy): domain Eukaryota; kingdom Metazoa; phylum Chordata; class Aves; order Passeriformes; family Artamidae; genus Gymnorhina; species Gymnorhina tibicen. The sequence continues at coordinate 883,510 of VXAZ01010351.1, read as the reverse complement.
GGGTCTTCGTAAGCTAATGAAGGAACCACATGCTAGCTCGTACCAAATTTGCTTGGTTTTCTTTTGGACTTAGATATTGATTGCCTTGTCTGCAAGAAATATATATTTAAAAAAGGGGGAGAACAGAGAGGAGTCATGTCATGCTTAATTTGCTTTAAAATTTCTTGAGTATCTAGAATAGATTACTGTAGCCTTTTTTCTCCTATATGTTATGATACAATAGCAAATATCCAGTTCATGCTCTGAAGCACCTGAGATCGTGTGTAAAAATAATATCTTTAATGCATTAAAAATTTATTTAAAAAACCAACAGAAACTTGACCTAAGACTTCTTGCTTATGCGAGTCAGTAGTCATTTATAAACAACAGCTGTTGTTTAATTAGTTGCAGAACTGTTGTACTCATTACAATGGATTGAAGAATTGGAGAATCCTCCTTATCTGCTTCTGGAATATCTCCATATGTTAGAAGAGATGCACATCACATATGAGGAGTTCAGTACTCTGAGTAGTACAGCTAGCCTGCAGCAAACTATATTTGACAGGTATGTGAGAACAAGTGAAACAACTCTTAGCTCTGTCTTCACAGTTTGTATTGTATAGAGTGCCGCTGTATTTCCATCTGTGTGTTGATTCAGAATGCATCCAAATGCTTTTGTGGTGAACCCTGAGCATCTGTATATATTAACCAGGGTCTTCCTTCTTCTTTGAAGATCGGAGGAACATGGAAGACTCTGGTCCTTAACCATGGCCAAAGTGATCCATGCTGAGAACGCGGTATCCTGGGAGAGGAAAGAACTTTTCAAGACAACAGAAGGGTATCTTAATACTGCTGCCTATAAACTTGCGGTTTGTTGCAAATGTTGATAGTGTGAAATGATCCTGATTCTGACCAATGACAACTGAAGGCTGAAAATGAAGTGATACATGTGTATGGGATGTGAAAGTCAGACTCAGTTTATCATGTGGGATTAGTTATGTCACAGGCTATTACATCATTATGAACTAACTGATACTTTGTTTCCTAGTTCAGTTTTTGGGTTCATTTCATTCTTGATGTTTTGCTTGTATGAATAGGTTCCTTCCATTAACAGAGGGCAGATTGCATACACTTCAGTGTTTATCACCTTTCTTAATTGAGGAAGAAAAGAGAGAACTTGTCTTCCATTGTGTGGCCAAACTTATGACATGTACGCAGACAGAGCTTTCCAGCACTGATGGTATGTTCTTATCTCAGTCTAGTTCATTAGAATTGAAGAACATTATTTTGTAATAATGTTTGCTTTTAGATAAAACATATTTACTATAATATTGCTTTTCCTAGAAAGAAATGCTTTCTCAGTTTGCCTGTTTCTTCTAGACTGTTTGGCATAGTAGTTTTCTGTGTCATTCAGAAAGTACAAGCTCTACTGCCAGGTACAAAATTAGAACTAAAAGATTTAGGCTGATATTATTAAAAGCATGTTGATGTTGCTGTACTTCTAGTTTAATCTATCATATATAAGTACGTCTGTAAATATTAAAGTTTTCCATGAACCATTTAGGCTTTAGACAGCATGCAAAACTATTACTATTGTCAACTGGTCATGATCGTCTTTAGATGCTTTGCCAAGAATTCTTTCACAGTTTACATATAATTTTGAGTAACTCTTCCAGCTGGAAACTGCACTACATTGACTGTCTGCAGCTGTGGAAAATTACTTAAGAGGTGATTGAGATGTATTATAATATTGCTTTGACTATAGCCACTTAATTTGGGTCTATGTTTTCACAAACCTGCTGCTTTTCAAGAAAATTATTTGGAAATGCTCACACACAGTCCTTCTATCTGTATGAATTCAATATCATTTAAGAGGAAAGTCCTCCCTTGTTTTTGTCCCTTATTGCTTTTGTGTGTTCTTGCACACACTCTTACTGATCAGTCTATATGAAAACTGAAATGTAGGTTTTCTATTTTGTAACAGAACTGTGCTTACTTAAATTGAAAAAAAAAGATCTTTGATTACTTAAAACTGTGGACATCTGTCTCTTGGCAGTGTTCTCAGGATTTCAGATGAGTTCTTTAAATGGATGTTCTTCAGTTGTGAAAATTGTCAGTTTTAGTGTCATGCAGCAATTGAGAGGAGTCTTAAAAATCTCTACTATGTAGTTTCCTACTCTTTCAACTTAGTTGAGACTTCCTGACTTTCTAAGTGAATCAGTGAGGCGAACAAATGTGTCTGTGAAACTTTAAGCAGAAGAAAATGGAAGAATCCTCACTCCTCCTCTGTTGCAGAGAACTTTTATTTGTAACTGGCATTCCCCTTGTACTATTTCTCAGTTTTCTAGGGATTCCTGAGCAGAACATATATGTCCAAATTCACATTAAGTGGGATGTGGGTTGTAGGCTTACCATTCCAACCGTCTCTTTCTTTTCAGGTCAGGAAAATGCTGCTAAATTTAAGTGAAACAGGGGTTTGGTTGGTTGGTTTTGCTATGCATATGTGATACTTTACCTTATTTCTTTGTCATCGTGCTTGTTGGAAGTGTTCATTTTCTCCAAGAAATCTAGATAAATACAGTTCTTCTTAAAAATGGAAACATTACTAATGCTACAGTTGTACTTCACTCTAAAAGTAAAAATTAACGTTCCAACTAGAACTCCAATTAACATTCCAGTAATATTAGAATTCACAAATTTCAGTTGCATTGTCTTAATTATCTGTCCAAATTATTGCTTAGCATACTATATATTTAGTAGCACAAAGAGATTTCAATCTTAGCAGGTACTTTTCCTTTTTTAAAAATTTTATAAACTATCACTTAATCTTACAGGAGGTGGTTTTTTTTAAAGTTTGGATTGAATATAGTATTTTGATTTAACAATGACATCTGTGGATTAAGTGTTCAAAGAAGAAAGCTTAGGTATTATCCAAACTGTCTTACAATATTAAAGTTAAGTTCTATTGACACACATTCTAATGTTTGTTTTGTCTTGATAATTAAGACTATTGAGTATACATTTTTATTATGCCATAGGAGCATTTGGGTGTCTTTCCATTTTGAACTCATGCTTGAAGGATAGAAGTATTGATTGTGATCATCTGCTACCTGCAATACTGAAAATCATAATATCTTGGAAAAATGATAATGAGGACAGCTTTCTCTTTAGCTGGTGGGTGCAACTTTGAGATAATTTGACTTTTTTTTTAGTTTCTAAGACAAGAGTTTAAAACTAAAGACTAGTTATTAATTCAAAGAAAATCTGTACAACTGCCATCTACTGCTCTAATATTACATATTTAAGTTTTTGTAGAGCCCTTGGTTTAATATATCTGTTATTAGGTATTTACTAACTCATACCGCAGAAAATTACCTGGATGGTTGAAGGCTGGGAAACTAAGGAGCTTTGTAAATACTTTTGAAAGATGTCAACTGTTTTCAAATGCATTCAGAACCAACCAGCTTCTGTAGGTATTGCTGGATATCCAATATCCCGGTTCTGATTGCTTATTTTAGCAGCAGGAAGAAATCTTGCATGACAAACTTAGGTGTGTCTGTCTTTTAAAATTCTGGACCCAAAAATGTAACTTGAAAAGCTTCCAGCAAGGAGTGAAAATATACTGAGATTTATTTGTCTTGACTATAGTGAGAAAAATCCAGGCAACAAAGTTTCAAAATAATCGTGAAACTGTAGAGTGGTCTGGCTTGGAAAGGACCTCAAAGCTCATCCAGTTCCACCCCGTGCCATGGGCAGGGACACCTTCCAATAGACCAAGTTGCTCCAAGATCCATCCAACTTGACCTTCAACGCTTCCAGGAATGGGGCAGCCGCAGCTCCTCTGGGCAACCTCCCAGGGCCTCACCTGGTGTGCCAGGGCCTCACCTCCCTCACAGGGAAAAATTTCTTCCTAATAATCTAAACCTGTAATGTATAATATTTGAACACTAGAGGGCTAATATTTTTTCCTAAATCAGTAACTTAAAGTGATTATTTTTCTTGCATTGATTTAATTAAAATTGCTAAATGTCACAGTTTATGTAAGTATATTGCTCGAGCAAATGTGTAAATTGTAGAAATTGATGAATCTGTAATTTAGGAATCTTATTTAGACTTGGCAGCTAATGTAGTACTCTACCTTTGAAAGACAGAATATCAAAAGCACATAGGGCAGAGCTTGGTGGTGCCAGACAAATTTGTCCTGTGAGGAGTGCAGGCAAGAATATAAATACTCATGTCTACAACATGTCTATATAAGCTTTGGTTGTATTTTTATTACAGCAATCTGAAAGAAACAAGTGCTCAATTGCTTGGTTTCAACATTGAGATGATGCGTTACCTTCCCTTGTTGCTGAAGTATTCCACAGCTCCTTTGGCTGATAATGAGTGGGACTTTTTCATGTGCTCCATGCTGGCTTGGTTAGAGGTAATATGGGAGCATCTTCACTTTTAACGTACTTAACCTTTTCGATTATTCCCTGCATATGGCATGGACACTGTAATCTCAGCGTACCAAATACTTGATGCAATGTTGAAAAGAATTGCACAAAATCCTGTTTCTGTTGGACTTTGGATGAAGGTCATATGTGGTTTAAAAGCACAAGCAATAAACTGTCCTGTTTCTTTTTGTATATGGAGATAAAATCAGCTCACTCTTCAAGTAATATGATATTTAATAATGGCACTGGTAATTTCGAAATATGTCTGCTGTAGGTCTCTATGTTGAAAAATAGTACTCCTTTAAGACACAGTCTAACATGATACATCAAAATTAATTGAATAAAAAGCAGTGTCTGCATTTCAGTATCTAACTGATCACATGAAACATCAAAGTTATAATGTAATGCTGTTAGGAAATAGGTCAGTAGTGTCAGTAGTCAGCTGACTGCTTCCTGATTAATCAAATAAAGATACTGAATCTCTCACTCTCTGTCACCTATGCACTTAGAAGGGCAGGCTGGAAACTTCATGTGACCTTTCTTGATCTCAGGATTAATCTTACTTAATGGTATGTGCCTCAGAACTATGTATTTTATTTAAAAACAGAAAAACAACAAACTTTTAAGAAAATCTTGTTGTGTAGACTAAGTAGGGTATATTTTTAATTGATAATGATACTCCTTTCTGAGAGAACTAGTAAGAACAAAAATAAAAAGAAAGCAACTCTGTTGGGGGAGAGAAAATATTCTCCTGACAGCCACTTCAATAATTCCCAGTTTTGAGTAGCATGTTGTCAATTGGATTTTATTTTTGTTGTTATAAGGAAGGTTATATAATGGAAACAATCTGTGGTTCTAAATGTTAGTGAGACTTGGAAATTCATTTCAGGAAGTCTTATTAAAGTACATTCTATTTTTAAACCCACGTCCCCACCCCAAATAATTTTCAAATGGTTCTTGCAATTGATTCATCTTTGAAATTACACTTTCTGGTGTAGATAGGAAATGTGAAACATATTTTAAAGCAAATTTATGGTTAAGGAATCTTCCTCTTTGTTTATTTCCTCCTAGACAACAAGTGAAAGCCGTTTGCTTTACCACGTCCCACTTGTGCAGATTTTTGCTTGTGTCAGTTGTGACTTGGCATCTGCCCTTAGCGCTTACTTTGAGGCTGCAACTCCTGACAGTACTGCAAATCTTCCTAGGAACTTGGTCAGTGAATGGAAAGAATTCTTTTCTGAGGGAATTCACAATTTGCTGTTACCCTTGTTGGTAAAAATCACAGGTAAGTATATGACAAGGGAACTGAACAGACCACATTTTTGAATTTACAGGAATAATATGTAAATGGAGTTTATAACAACTCAGTTTTTTTACCACTTACATGCTAATTAGTAAAGTAATTGCATGTAACATAGAGATTGTTAAGATAAGATGGAACCTGCCAAGTGCAGTCTTGAGTTGTTTCCAGCAGAGCTTGTTTATGGTATCATCCATACCTTCTTCATCCCAGCTTGTCTTCTTTTAAATAGGAGAAACCAAAAATGCATCAGAAGGCTCTTTTCAGAACTCTGTGTTAACATCTTTGGGTGAAGCTCTAACTTACATCTCAAAGGACCAGTTGTTAAACCACAAGCTGCCACCGAAGTTTGTTGCAGGCCAGAAGACAAATCTTCCAGATAAACTCCAGACTCTACTGAACACACTCTCTCCATTGTTGCTTTTCCGGGCTCGACCTGTACAGGTTTCTGTCTACCATATGCTGCATAAGTAAGAAGCAACGGATTTCTCATTCCCATCACCTCTCAACCTTTCTGCCCCTTTTTTTTTCCTAAAATGTGCTATAGAATATGCACTTGTAGCAAAATCATGCTCCATTATGGGAGAAAATTCTTAACTGGGCAATTTGTGTTCTTTTTTTGGAGGACACCGCATAAAACCATGAATGCTAAAGTTAATTGTATTAGTAGACTTAATAAAGGTATTTATTTTTAACCCTTATTTTAGCACTCACAGAATCCTAAAATGTAAACTGAAATATTGCTGGTTTGATCTGGGCTTGACACTACCATTAAATAGTATGACATTTTTATTTTCACTAATTCAGGTAAGAAAGTGAATATAAATAGGTAGTATTCTTGTGAACTTCTTGGATATTTCTGATACCTAAAGAGACAATACAGAATTTGAAAATTAGTATGTGCATTTGACTCCCCAAAATACAGATTGTAAGGCAGATGGCTTAAGCCAGCCACCATTATCTTTCAATTATACTGAGCATAAAGTTGCAATAGCTTTATTCTGATAGAGAATTTTGTTTTAGCATGACTCAGGAAAAGTAAGAGGTGTGGAGAGAGAAGTGAGCAAGGATACATGCTCGTTGGCTGTCACTCATGAACCGTCTTTGTAATGGTGACATGTCTCTTAAAGATTCTGTGTAGTTGTTAAGGAATAATTGCCATTTTTTTATTGCCTGTCAGTAATGCTAAGTATTGCCATTTTTTTATTGCCTGTCAGTAATGATTAGCAAAGAACTATGCATCACATATATTAAAATAGTTTATTAAAAACTACTTAAAAATTAAACCTGATTTCCTTTCCATATTTCTATAGATTAATGCCTGAATTGCCTAAATTTGATGATGAAGATCTCAAGTCCTATGGTGATGAAGAGGAGGAATTGGCACTGTGTGTATTTTTTCCCTCACTTTTTATAAGATTGTTTTCCGTATTTTTAAAATGTGTTATAAGATTGAAATTTTCAGCAGATTAGCTGTCAGCCAGGAGATGGTAAAAGAAACAAATTGTATGGCTATGACAATAAGGTTATAAATACTTAAAATATTAAATATTTTGGTTTTATCTGCCTTCGCACTAAAACTGGAGACAGTATTTGCAGTCGTTTTTAGTTACTGGACTAAAGGCTATATATATGCTTTATATTAGAAAATCTTGGCAAATTTTTACTTATATTCAGATTGTGTCCATCTGCCCAAGTAACTTCAGTTACTAGAAACTGAACAAAATCAACCTGTGTGTTTTATACAGCTTGAATGCAGTGAAGTCTGTGGTTTGAAGAGTGAATGCAGTAACTGGTTAAAATTCCTTTTTAACCCCAGCCCAATGATTAATACCTTTCCTAACTGCAGAGCTGCAAAAGGCTTTCCAACCCAGAGCCAACAGTGATTAAGAGATCATTGTTCAGTTGCTCCTTTGTTGGTGTGACTCCAGAGGAAGCAAGCAAAGCAGCTGTCCATGGTGTAGGTTAAATCAGCTCAGGCATAGACCACTTCCAGATGAAGTGATCAGCATTCAGTTTAAATTTGTCTTCTAAGAAGGTAAAAACACCAACTATCTCTTTCAGGGGAAAAAAAATTTAAAAGAGTAAATTTTCCTGTAATAAAAGGCTCGTTTTATGTTCTGTGTGCATGGCTTTACTTTCATGACTTTCTAGGAAGGCTATGAACACAAATTCAGTTCATGCTGTGCTCAAGATTTGAGTTTACTATTCCAGGTAACATTTTTCCACAGATCACCTCCAGCAGCTCTTATGTCAATCCTGGCCACTCAAGAACTCTTGCTAGAAAACATTTTGGAATGCATTCCGGTTGGAGAATTTGCAGTTATTCAGCCCCTGAGCGATGAGTTCTGCCTTGTTCTAGGGTATCTTCTCACTTGGAAGTTAACATTAGCTTTCTTTAAAGCAGCTTCTTCTCAGGTATATATTCAGAGTCTTTTCTTTTTAACAGAATTTCTTAACCTGCTTATTTAGTTTCAATCTTGAAGTTTCATCCAGCCTTTTTATTCTTTTAATTATGTGTCTTCTTATTCCTTGTTTTTGTGAAATTAGTGGAATTCTGAAAGCATCAATAGACTTAGATTTCTGCCCTGCTGTAGTTGAGGATGGTAAAATTAGAGCAATGAAGAATTAAGATTCATTAAAAGATGACTCTTTCTTGCATTTTCAAACAAGCTTGGTACATATTATAATCTTCTTATCATTCAAAATGGTGCAGAGAACTAAACTTCTCTTCTAAACACTAGTTCTGAATCACAGTGTTGCTCTTCCTCCCTGCAAGGATATATTTGTATTATTGAGAGAGTAAGCTGTATTTACTGTGTTGTGGTTTTTTTGTGAATTTTTTTTTAATGCTACCAGCTGCGAGTTCTCTACTCACAATACCTTAGAAGAACTAAAAGCTTGAATAAACTGCTTTATCACTTGTTCAGGCTTATGCCTGAAAACCCTGTCTTTTCTGGGCCAGCTTCAGAAGTTCCAAATAAGGACACAAAAACCTTCTTTACTGAAGAGCTTCATTTAGATGTCAAAGGTTAGTGAAAATTGTATTTGTGCATTTGAGAAAGTTGTTATATTTAAATACGCTTTTTTGCTTAAAAATACTTACTTAGAAAATCTTGCCTATAAAACAAATACACAGAGAGACAAATACGTACATATGTTTAAAAATCTTTGGCTAACGCTCCCCATGTGAAACTGAACCAAAGTTGATGTGTTTGTCAGAGAAACCAAGAAAAACAAAACCCGGGAATAACGCATTGCTGCTATTGAATCCTGAACATAAAGATTCCAAAACACTAAAAATGTGTGATCTATTCTGGGACCATTGCTTCTAGATATATTTTTTTAATACTAAGTAAAATGTCTGTATTTTCTTGTATTTCAATATATAAATTCAAAAGATTAAAAAATATTTTAGTATATATTTTTTAAATGCTTGAGGTGTTAAATTGTGTGTTGTTTTTGTCATGCTGTTCAGAAGACCCAGTTAATCAGTGATGGTGAGAGAAGATATGCTGCTTTCTTTAGCTGAGAAACATGAAAAAAAGAATGTTTTTAAAAGTCCCTTCATTGAATTTTTTTTTTTTTATGTAGCTATGGAGCTATAACCAAGGAAATGGAGTTTCCATTTCTTAATTTTTTGCTTGGACATCACTGTATGTTGCAGAACAATTTATCTGGATGACAGTAAGAAAGAATTGCTAACATGACATCCCAAGGGAAAGACTTCCCTTACCTCATCATAGAATCATTAAGGTGGAATAGACCTCTGGGATCATCCAAGTTCACCTTTTGACTGAACACCACTGTGCCCTCTAAACCATATCACAAAGTGCCCCGACTGCTTGTTTTTTGAACACCTCCAGGGATGGTGACTCCAGCACTTCCCTGGGTGGCATGTTCCAATGCTTATCCACTCCTTCAGCAAGGAATTTTTTCCTAATATCCAACCTGAACCTCTCTTGGTGGAACTTGAGGCCATTTCTATACATGCCTGCAAAGCTCAGCTGTCCTCCAAACATCTTATTGTTTGTTTGCTCCCAAGTGAGTGTTTTGTGATTTCTGCAGTATAAAATTATTGTTGATTTCTGGTGTCTACTTGGAGTTCAGTCTCTAAATTAGAAGGCGAGTTCCACGGTGTGGACTGTCAGGCTGAGGAACAAAGAAACCAGCCTGGTTTCTGAGTCAAACAAGCCCTTAGAATAGCAATAACAGGAACATGTACATGAAATTCCAGTTACCACAATTATATTGGAATCAGAATTTTTGTATGTGGTGGGTAGGCACCAACATCTGTGACTAATGTATTAAGAGTATTTCAACACCTTTTCTTTCCCTCCCAGGGACAGGGATGCTGTCATCCCAGATCCCACACTTGGCCTGCTCTGTGTACCATATAACACTGAAAGACCTGCCAGCCATGGTGAGGCTGTGGTGGAATAGCTGTGAGAAGCGTGTCTTCAATGTTGTGGATAAATTCACAAGCAAATACGTCAGCAGTGTGCTCTCCTCCCAGGAAATATCTTCTGTTCAGACTAGCACTCAGTTATTTAATGGCATGACAGTGAGTAAGACTTTTTGTCCTTTCTTTTTATTTACTTGAGTTTTTTGCAAACATTTAAAGAAATTTTACTTCTCAGAACCAGACTGTGGCTCTGGGTGTTTTATATGATTGCAATTTTGTTGTTCTAAATGACTGATTAAACATAATTTTGCTTGGTATCAATATATTAAATTGATGTTTATTAATATTCTGCTTGGAAAAAAAATGAAAGAATGGGTTTTAGGTTGTTGGAGAAATTGGGGAAGTAAGTGAAAGGTACTGCTATCAATGTATTACTTTTTTGTTTAATTTTACATTAAAAAATTTAATCCATTAGTAGATTGAAAACTGGCTGGTAATTTCTTTTTAGTTTGGCAAGATATGTGTAGATTTTTGTTTTCTTTGAAAAAAGTGTTTACCTGATCTAACAAAATTATTTAATGTGTATATTAATGTATTTATAGTTATTATATATATATATACACACACAAAGGCTAGAGATGGTATCTCTCTGTGGCATTTTTTAATACGTGTATTTTTTTCAAAGGTAAAAGCTCGGTCTGCAGCACGAGAAGTCATTGCAACCTATTCTGTTGATGATATCTTTATTGAACTAATAATACAGCTTCCATCAAATTATCCACTGGGATCCATAACAGTTGAGAGTGGAAAGAGGGTTGGTGTGGCTGTACAGCAGTGGCGCAATTGGATGCTACAGTTAAGCACATATCTTACACATCAGGTAAATTTAAAGAAAGCTCCTAGTTTTGAAAACCTAAAAGTGCTTATAGCAGAAAGATATTCCTAGTAATGCAGTATTGTATAGATCTGTGTAAGAGATCTCATCAGTAGATCACAAAGGCCTTCGTAGAATTGGGTCACTCTTATCATCTGCTTTTCTCCAGATACATAAACAGAAGTAAAATGATCGGCCTACTAGGTCCTGTTAAATCCAGAGCCTGAGTTGAAAATTTAGATCTTTTAAGATGTGGGCCAGTGTTTGTCCTCCTTGGCAGTACCATCTCAACTACAATTCGAAAAAACCCAAACAAACAAACAAACAAACAACAACAAAAATCAAACCAAAAACCCAGTCCATGGAATTCACTAAAAGACTGATGGTTGCTGAAATTGCATCATCTGTGGTTAGACCAAAACAAAGCAGTGATTGAAAATTTCAAAATCCCTTTTTAAGTTCTCCTGACTACTCTTTCTGCTCTGATGAATACTCCCATTTCTGTATATCAGAGTATTAAAAATTATGCACTGCATGTATTGCATGTCATTTCAGATTATAAAGCCTTCAGGCTTCGTTTTCTTCATGTTTTTACGACTACAACAGGAATAGTCCAGAGGAATTCTATAGTATTAACAACTCTTTTCTCTCTGTTAGAATGGAAGTATTATGGAAGGCTTATCTTTGTGGAAGAATAATGTGGATAAACGTTTCGAAGGCGTTGAAGATTGCATGATCTGTTTTTCAGTCATTCATGGTTCAAACTATTCTCTTCCCAAAAAAGCTTGCAGAACATGCAAGAAGAAGTTTCATTCAGCTTGCTTGGTAAGTACCTGGAGTAAATCTTTTTAAGTAGGCATATATCATAGAATCATAGAGCAGTTTGGGTTGAAAGGGACCTAAAAGCTCATCTGTTCCAAACCCCTGCTGCCATGGGCAGGGACAGCTTTTACTAGACCAGGCTGCTCCAAGCCCCATCCAGCCTGGCTATCCATATAGTTCAAACCAGAAACTTCTACTGCAGTACCAACAATCTTCCACTTCGTCATTGGAGTATCTGGGATTATTTGAACTCATAAATTATTTCTGTGGATTTTTTACGAAGGGCAGATAATAAGAGAGAGGCTGCTACACAATGTGTGTCTAATATGTGTATATACAAATACATATGTACATATACACATGCATATGTGCATGAGTGAAAAGGGTTTTTTTACTGTTTCTTGCTGGTTTTTTTTAAGTATAGTTATGTTTTGATAGTTACATTCACAGAATCACGGAATTAACTAGGTTGGAAAAGACCTTTGAGATCATTGAGTCCAACCTATGACCTAACACCACTTTGTCAGCTAGACCATGACACTAAGTGCCACATCCAGTCTTTTCTTAAACATCTCCAGGGACAGTGACTCCACCACCTCCCTAGGCAGCCCAGTCCAATGCCCAGTCACTCCTTCTGTGAAGAACTTCTTCCTATTGTCCAGTCTAAACCTCCCCTGGTGCATCTTAACAACACAGATCCCTGGCAATAATGGTTATTACTGATGATCTACCAGTGTTTCTGATGCTCGGCTTGCCTTGCATATTAAACAGCTGTATTTCTCTTTTTCAGTACAAATGGTTCTCATCCAGCAACAAATCCACCTGTCCGCTCTGTCGAGAGACATTCTTGTGAAACAAAATGCTCTTTCTTCTTTCTGTGAGCTAAATAACAAATAAAGAGCAGGCAATAAACTGTATGATGAAAGAAGTAAACTATTTGGAAATAATGTCAGTTACTTTAAATTCTTCACTAGTGGAGTATGACACATATTTACCTCTGGACTGGCTTTTTGTAAGTTTGAAGATTCTTTGATATAAAGAGATATATAACAATAATTTATTTTAATTGGTATATTTTTAAGATATATTAAAAAATTCAGAAATAATGCAGAGTTATGTCTAAAAAGTGGTGTTTAAGCCACAGCATAGTTGATTAAAACCTCTTATTTTAGGTATGTTCTAACATGGTGTTATGTAATTAACCCAGATGATACCTCTTACTATAACAGCTGAATATAACATAGGTGGTATAAAGATTTGATTTTTGATTATAATGCATTCATAATAGTCCCTTTCATGGGGGAAAAAAGAATGTTGTTGCTGTTAGACATTAAGGCATGAAACTATGCTGATAATCTGTTAAAGCATAAAATTTAAACATAGCCTGTTCTAATAAATTGAACTTTCACCTTTCAAATGTTCTCTTTCCCAAAACTTCTCAACCATCCAGTAGCCTAAAATCCTGAAAACCCAGAAGCCCCACTAAGTAGAGAGACCACAATCATTCCTGCATGACAATGAATGACACCATCTATTTATTGCTGATTGGCTTTTAAAGAGAAGGCAGACACACTGATCAGTCCTTGTTTATTTTCATGAGCTGGCGAACTAGCTGTCACAGAATGTCCACTGTACTTCCACTGCCCTAGAATAATAAGGACTCTTAAGTGAACATGCAGATGCATCAGAATTTAATAGCCTTTAAATATATATTTTTTTCATGCCTTTTTTTTTTAACAGTGGTAGCATACTAGTATATTCCAGCTTGGATGGTATTTGTGGTGGGTTCCTTTGAAAAGTCAATAAAAGTGGGGAATAAATAAATAAATTTTGTCAATCTCTGTAGTCCCTGGATTGCTGTCTCTTCCTATGCGTGATAAACTTCTATAAATTAATAGTATAAATTTTCAGGTGCTGAGTTTGTAGCATGCTCAACTGGCTGTACCTCAACAGCTATTTTTTTAGATTTTTAGCTGTTGATAACTGAAGTCTATATTTTTAACAGTTAATGCTGGTCTTCGAGAGGAGAAATTCCTTGACCTTTTGTTTTGAGTAGGAGAGAATGGAAAGGATTTAAAACAGTTATCGAAAAGGTCTAACTGAAAAGACGGAGTAGGGAACAAGCTGTATTGCTTCGTGGTTACTGATGCTAAAACTCCAGCATTGCCTCTGTTTCATCACTTTGGTTATTCTAAATTATTTCTCTGCAGATACTTAATACCTTTTCATGGATGAGTACTCTTCATCTAGATTACTCCACAGTAGCATCCTCCTTGTTAAATGGAATAAAAGGGAGTACAATCACCACGCTACTGCCCGGAAGATTTCAGGACAGTAATAGCATGCCTTGAATCATGGAATTGTTAAGGTTGGAAAAGACCTTTAAGATTCTCAACTCCAACCATCAACCCAGCACCACCTCCATGTTCACTATTAAACACTGTCCTCAAGTGCTGTATCCCTGTGGGTTTTGAACACTTCCAGGAATAGTGACTTGGCTACTTCCCTGAGAAGCCTATTCCAAAGCTTGACAACCCTTTTTTTTGTAATATCTAATCAAAACCTCCCCATGTGCCGTTGGAAACTTGAGGCTGTTTTCTCTTGTCCTGTCCCTTGTTCCCTGGGAGCCTACCTGGCTTGACTCTCCTGTCAGGGAGTTGTGGAGAATGAGAACGTCCCCCCTGAAACTCCTCCAGGCTGAGGCCCCGCAGATCCCTCAGCTGCTCCTGGTGCTCCAGACCCTTCCCCAGCTCTGTTCCCTTCTCTGGTTGTGTTCCAGCACCTCAATGCCGTGGTAGTGAGGAGCCCAAAACTGACCGCAGGATTGGAGATGCCTCAGCAGTGCCCAGCACAGAGGGACAATCACTGCCCTGGTCCTGCTGGACACACCACTGCTGGTACAGGCCAGGTGCCCTTGACCTTCTTGCTCATCTGGGCACACCTGGCTCGCATTCAGCTGCTGTTGACCTGCATCCCCAGGGCCCTTCCTGACTGGCAGCTTTCCAGCCACTCTGCCACAGCCTGGAGCACTGCACGGGGTTGTGGTGACCCAAGTGCAGGACCCAGCGCAGGAAAGACCCTTCTGTTCAGAAGGACACCATTTCCTTCTGACAGAAACAAACTTGCTAATTGTGCCTTGGACCTTTAAAAGTGCCTGATATTACATCAAAAGGAGCACCACTGATTCAAAGTACTCATTTAAGCCCAGCATAGCTACAGAGAGGAGGAATTATACACTGGAAGTTTTAATGTTTGTCTGAAAGCTGAAGTACAGGATTTCCACTTCAGTGCTAGTTCTGCATAAATAGATGTATTTATACAAGTCTCTAATAAAATTCAGTTCCTGCCTCCACCCAGGTCACTAATCTTATCAGACCATAATAAGACTAGTCAGTGGCTAAAATTTAGGATTCAACCCAGCAAACAGAAGTGTAGACTTAGCAATTTGTCTGAGAAATGGGAAAATGGCTTTCTAGTCACCGCACTACTTATTTGTTATAGAACCTGAAGGAAATAGTTCAGGCTCTGTGGTGGTGCATCCCCCTTCCCCCTCAGGCTGCACTATAATCTCAGAAATGCTCAATAGGCTCTCTTTGCTTTGATTTCTATATCTATAGAATTGAGCTAGTATTTCTTTGTGAAAAGAATCGTTTTTAAAACGTGAAAATGAGAAATATATATCTGAGGGCTGAGCATTATTTATAATTGCATGCAACAATTACACTTGCATATATATATAAGCAAGTGCTGTTATACTTACATGTACAGTGCACTGAATCTAAGGATGGAAGCCCTAAAGAGAGAAAGCTCTGGAGGACTTTTGTTTATAACATATAAGAGCATTGCAACAGATACAGAATTAGTCAAGACAGCATTATAAAACATTTAATTGTATTTCCTTTTCTTTTCATTTCACTTCATTCCTTGATTTCTCATTTCATTTCCTTTCATTCATGAAAGGAAATGAAATGAGAAATCAAGGAATGAAGTGAAATGAAAAGAAATTAAATATAATGAAATAAAATGAATGAAATTAAGTGAAATAAATGAAGTGCAGTGAGATGAATGAAAACTTAAAAGTTACATTTCATGTAACTTTCATTTCACTCGAAATCTCAAGTTTTCAATTAATGTAATTTCGTTAAGTTTCATTTCATTTCACTGCATTCCATTTCATTTCATTTCACTTCATTTCATTACATTCCACTTAATCTTCCTTCATTTCACTTCATTATATTTCTTTTTCTTTCTTTTCATTTCACTTTGTTTCTCTGATCCAGATTGCACTTCATTGGTCTTAAACTGAACAACAGGAACAGCCATTCATTGAAGAGCGTAAATGTATTTGAACAAAAAGCATGAACCTTCTCTAATGGCTTCACATGACCTGGGTACAGGCCATGCAGGAAAGAGGGAAAGGCCATCCTTACAGAGAATACGTACATATGAAACAATATTGTTCTTGAAGATACTTAGCAGTACTCTGCCCATACCATAATACATGTAGGGGAGAGTCCAAAGACATTCAGGAGGCTGAGGATGGTTTCTGGTTACTTGTTTGAGTTTCCAACAGTGGGTGCATTTGTCTGGGCCTGTAGAGCTTTCACTCTGTCAGCCAGCTGAAAGGCACTGCTGGGTCTGTTCAGAGCAGTGCCAGACCCACAACTGGTATCTGGGGCCTGGAATGAGACTGAACACATGAGGAAGAAGTGTCTCACCATCAAGAGGTGTCAAGGCTAGTGAAATCTAAACATGGTTTGTTTCACCTGTACAGCAAGGCTGAGCCTTGACTTAATCAGATCCCCAGAGAGCCAAGTTTGATTTGGAAGATGAGATTTTTGTAGATAAACAGGAAGCACCTCAGCACCTTACCAACATGTGAGCCTAGAGAAGCAAAGCACAGGAGCCTGTGGTAGCTTCATTTTGGTAAGCAAACAAAGACTGTGCCTTTTGAAGCAGGGAAACAAAAGGTGATGACTGAAAGCATGTGCCTTTTAAGGTGCAGATTATCTCTTCACATGAAGATCAGCATTTCTCAGTTTCCACAACTTCGTGGAAGAAATTAAAATACTATTTCCACCACTGTAAGGCCCCAAGCAACTCACTCGACAAGAGTTTTGAGAGGGCTCATAATTGTTCATGTACTCTGAATTAGATGCATGGGAGAAATACTGACAAGATATTCTCAAGAGGTCAAAACAACACAGAAGACTTTACTGGCAACTTTAGAAAAATCAAGGAACTTTGGCAAAAGATTTAGTGCAACATTCAGTCAATGTGAAATACTTCTCAAAGCATTAGCTTGGCCCATTCAGCTTAGCAAACTTTAAGTGCATTTGATTTCAAGTGACTCAAAATTCCAAGAAGAGGGAATTAGAAGAAGGAGAGAGAAAGACAGAAAAGATACAGAAAAGCACACATATAGCTACCAGTTCCTGCGTTCCAACGAAGACAGAAACTCCAAGGAGAGGTAGGGTCCAGATGATGTGATTACCTCACGTTCAGCCTTCAGTACCCCTCGGCCTTCCTGGGCCCTTCCCCCAGGTGGGACTTCTGGTCATTTGGCCACTCAGGAGCTGGGTTAGGGGCTCCAGAGGCGGGGGGGGAGCATCCCCTGTGCTGTGCCCCTGATTGGCACCCCGATTAGTGCAGGACGGGACACAGGCTCTAGGGGTGGGAGGTGTGGGACAGGGCACTTCCTCACTAGGGCAAGGCCTGACCTGCCCCTTCCCCCACAAAGGCATCTCAGAATGTCTCAAGACATCTTTCCAGTCTTTCACAACCATCCGCTGGCTTTAAAACTGGCCAGTGAATGGAAGGACTGTACTGTGTCACTTTAGGTGCTACATATTGATCCCAATCGTCTCATGCACCTCTCGATAACACTGTCACATTTGACACTGCAGCCAACAAAAGTTGTGTTAAGGCTCAGTGGGTGGTCTCCAGAATTTATATATTCACCTTGCAGCATCCTACTAAGGAACAGAACACCAGTGGGAGGAGAGAAGTCTTCTGATTCACCTTGTGCACTCAATATATGACTGAAAAGAGCCAGTACTAGGTTAAATCACAGTGAAACCACACAATCACAACAGTGCACAAAAGGAAACAAATAGGGTCAGGACCTGTTCTGTAGGAGATGTACAGCACTTGCACGGCCTCTGTAAGACAGGGTCCGAGGGCCTCCAGTTTATATTACATAATTTCCTATGACTTGTCTTTCTTTTGCTATTTTTGCATCAAATATTCTGTACAGTTATAGTCACACAGGAAGCCCAAGGAACAGAAACAAAGCTGTACAGCTCTGAAACCTACAAACCAACGTAGACAGAACATAGTGAAATCTGTGGAACTAAAGGTCTGTTAATGCCAGCAAAACACATTACTGCTCTTCACTGCAATCTCTTCTTTCAAGGGAGAGGCATGACTGGTTACTCCCACCAAAGCAACCCACACAACATACAAGCCTCTTAAAAGATTAGATGAAATGAGTGAGCCCCTAGACAGTAAAACACATCACAGATTTCTGGTTGAAGTCTGACCGGCTACAATAATTTTCTCTTACGCAATCTTTTCCAAAACAATACCTCTCTCAGTAAAAGAGATAGGATTATTGAATTTTGGTATGGAATAAGAAACTTGCCTACTTTCTAGTGTTTCTGGATTATGGGAAGGATGGTAAATCTATTGAAGTTAATGCACAGAAGCCTACTATGTAAATTTTACATCAGGAATTTAGACTGAATTTTTACAAATACTACAGAGGCTGAGAACTTTGGGGAAATGCCATTTCAAATGCATTTAATACTGTAAAAAAATTTAGTAGCTTGCAGCTTCCTTTGTTCATGCCTTATTCATTGACAGTCATAGTTTTCTGGAGAAGTGGTAGCTTTGTTAGACCCTCTGTTTTCTCAAGAAAGTCACATTTAAAAGGCTGACTTCGCAGTGGGAAAATAAGGCACAAAACCTCAACTTGTGTAATTTGTGGTTATCATATGACTACCAGCTCCACAGCTGGGGACCTCACAGATGCACATGATGGCCAACTACCTTGATCAGAGGCTGAAAACCCCTGTGACCTACTAGCTTCCTCTTCTCTGCAGTCTGAGAACAAATTTTACTAAAACAGTGGTCCTGCATTATATGCAAGTGATGGGAAGTAATAAGCATGTTTTGATTTTGGACACTGATTTGTCATGATGAAACAAAGGTCAAGCAGAAATGGTTTCCAGCACCCATGCAAGGCTCTCCTCCTCTGGTGTGGTTTCTTTTCTTTCTTAGAGGGGCTACAGAGCTCTAAGCCTACAAAAGAGAAATGAAACACAAACCAGAGATAAATCAGAAGTGTTGAAGTACTCTGGCTGACCTCAAATCACAGAAGTGTTGCCAGGAAGCAAGTGCAGACTATAAGTGAACAAAACAAGAGAAAAACTCTCCCAAAGACCCTGAAGAACTTCATGCTTTTTTGCAATTGTCTTCCAAGGGCATAGCCCTTGCTGAAGTGCAGATTTCCACTGATGAGTGGAGGCTGACCAGTACTCAGAGAGAGATGTTAATTGGGCCAGGTGGATGTGCAAGGCTTCCTTCCCTCATCTTCTGAAGGTTTGCAGCACCTGCCTGTTGCCAAAAGGATATCTGGTATCAGAATTGGCACTGCAGCATCTGTCACCAGCACAGCAGGCCCTGGAAATTTCTTTCCCTAGCAAAAATGTGAAGATGTCGGTGTTGGGGCGGCCATGACACACACGGACACTTCATCGGATAAGAGCATAAAGTGTTCTATTTTCAGAAAAGCAGCATATTTATAGACTTCCATATGTTTACCATTTGTATTACAAATTCATTGGCTACTAAATTACAACAATGGATTCGTTGGCTATCCTTAACTACAATATAATACTATCGGTTACCTATAGCATAAGCATTCAAGCATTCAGAAAAATAACAGGTGCAGATGTGTTGTTGTTTTTCTGCTTCTATTGTTTGGATTCCGTACTTCTGTTGATACTACACTTCCATGGGTAAAGCTGGTTATTTTCTTCTCATGGGCTTTTCTCATGAATAGAAGTTAACCACGTCCAAATTAAGATCTGTGAAGCCTTCAGACCAGCTGTCGGCCTCAACATAAGACATCCCTGAAGTAGCCTTTGCAACACATTTCTCAGCATGTTTTGCAAAAAAAGTACCCATTTCACACCTAGGAAATGTGAATGCTAACTGCTTGGAAATCAGACAGTTCCTGGCAGTTCCAATAATGAAAGGGTACTGCCTCCCTGAAAGTCATATGCACACATTTTTGACTAAATATGCATTTGCTCTTGGTGAAGAGCAGCCCACCCAGGGCTGTGTTTAACATCATAGGACATCTCACTTGGACGTAACACTCTGGTGACCCCTTTGTCCAGCTGGCACTTTAACTAGGGTCAGCTTTGAAGGTGCACTGGGTTGCTCAGGGCTGGCTACTTTTTATCATTCCACCTTTCCTATCTGCACAATGAATGGAGTGACATTATGACTGCAGAGCAAAAGGCAAGAGAATGAATGCTGTGAAGGACAAAACGATCCAGCAAAATGTTCCAGGACAAGCTAATTCAGGACAAGACTGAAGCCACCTTAGGCCTTTCACTAATTTATTTCTATAGATCTTTAGTGATGGTTTTTGGTCGTTCAAAACCATATATGCTAGAATCTTAAAATGACTACCAACAGAGACTTCTCCTGTGTGTTTATCCTGAAAATCTTTTCACAGACTTGAAGCTGTTGCTTCTTACTCTAAAGAAGACACAGAGAACATTTATCCTCATCCTCTTTACAGGTTTGCATTTATATTTGAAGACTTCACATCTCATAGTAGCCTAATGATCTCAAGACTTTCAGTCCTTCCTCTGACTAGCAGTCTTACTTGCTGTTCTCTCTGCTCTTTCAAATTGGTTGACATCTTTCTTGAAGTACAATGCCTGAAAAATTGGACCCACTACCTTCCAAGATCCTATTTCTCTGAATCAGCAAATACAATTCTCAGATAATTCCCTAGTTTCTTTACAGGGAAGAAGAAAATCTAGTGGTGCCCTGTGCTAGCCAAAAGATTGTGAAGTCCTAATTCTGGAAACACCATGATTGTTTCAGAAAACGTACCGGTGCTATGTAATGGACGTTATATTATTATCATATTATAAAAGAAATTTTAAGGCCATAATGTCAAGGCAAACCTGGATTGTGAAAATGCTTTATACAGCTAGAAATGAATTTTCAAATCATATGCATTTATTTTGCCAGGAGTTGTGACAATCCTGGGCCTGGACACACCTGCCAACACCTACTTCAAAGACTGTGGAAAGAGGAACTAGGAACATAACTTATTCCTTCCTTCCTTCCCTTACAGAGATGACATAATATACTTTTACCTTAAAAAACAGAGAAATGCATACTGTTTAGGCCAAATATATACCTGAGCTCTTTCAGTGGTGACTTGGCTTGCAAATACTTCTGCTACAAGCTCTGTGGTTTGGGACCACAAGAATTCCTTGCAAACCCCATCCCAACAAAGGTGGTTGAATCACGTGCTTTGACATGGATCCTGAAGACAGACCCCAGAGAAATTAACTTAGAACTTTTGAAAACTTACCTAAAATTTGTAAAAGCTATCTGCAAACATGGTCCTAGATATACAGGGTGCAGAAGCATAGTTAGGAGGGGCTCATGCCTGTCTGGACACTACAGCAGCTACAGCCACTTCAGCCACTTGGTAGGTGAGAAAGAGATGGCTCTTGTCCCCTTGGTCCAAAACAACCCCTGTCAGTAGACAGAGCACTTCTTTGCAAAGAAACAGATGAGGAGCATATCACCTAACCCATCATGACTACCTGCTGCTGGGATCATAGCCAATGAGCCCTCATTCCATCCATAATAATGAACATCCTCTCCATATCCCCGAAAGTGCATCAATCATCTGTGGTTTCAACAGATAGATAGCAGATCCTGCCTGAGGGCTGATGTTTTATCCCCGTCCCCGGAGAGGTGCCCCCAGTGTCTCCTGCCTGCCCTGCTCCTGGCTGAGAGGTGGGACAGATCCTGGCTGCCAGATGCACTCTGCTGCTCCAGGCTAACCCTGGCCCTACTGCACCCTGACATAGGAAAAGAAATCACCTGTCATCCACTCCACTGCTGTTAGATACACTCCAGTTTCTCTGGGTGGGGTATGGGAAAGGATCTAAATAAAAAAGACAAAGTAATCTCCTGTTTTTACTTTGTCTCATTACTGTGGAAGGTAAGGTGGAAAGTACCAGACTTTCAAAGCAGACTATTGCCTTTCATTTTCTACTTGCAGGGAATTTTTGGATGAATGTGTCAAAGCATCCTACTTCCTCTGGGAAATGTTTTAACTAAAAAAACCGTGATAACCTGAATCTGAAAAAAAAAATACTCCAAAGTTTACACTTGAAATATATTCAATGTACCGAAAGTGTACAGAGAGAACAACTTGTACAGTTCTCACAGGTGGGAGAATTAGTGAACCGTCAAACCAATGCACTCACCTGCATTTGCCCTTGTAACAGATGTCAACATCCCAATTCACCATTCTAACCTAATAATTATTCCCAAATAGTTAAGTGATGGTAAAATTTCATGAAAAGAATGGATGCTACAGAATAGATAGATGTCAAATACCAAGGAAGGCCACATGTTAGGGTTGCCTACACCAGGAAATTTTTGCCTGGTGTATGCCAGAATTTTATCAGTCTGTTGCTATTGGGGAATGGCTGGTAGCACACCTGTGGCCAGGCTGACCACATCAAGGTGTTCAAGTCTGAAGGGTGTTATTCCACCCAGCCCGTTAGCACCAAGGACCAAAACACCTGTGCTGGGATTCCACCATCATACACTTCAGTGCTGGCCAAACCCCAACTTAGTTATTCAGGAAACACCAAAAGTAAAACTTTAAAGCCTTCTCCATCCTAGACAAGGTCACAATGGGTGACCAAAGCCTCTACCACCTGGCCATCCTCTGAAGGGTAGAAAGAAGAATAGGCAGAGGAGAGCGGGCGGGGAGGATGGAGGTGACTTGGCTGTGCTGGGGCAGAATCCGCCTCTCAGTGTTCTTTCCCCTGGGCATGCAGCACCCTCCCTTCCTTCTGACGAGGGTTTTAAAGCCGTGAGCTGTGGTGCCTAGGACTGGTGCTTTGGCAGACCACTAGATGGCAAGAAACGGCAGGGATTGAGCACCAGCTGTGCCTTTCTTCCCTGCGAGGGACCCCTCATGCTCCCCGCAGCACCCAGCTGGAGCCAAGCCTGCAGAACGGTCCTCCTAACTTCACTTGAGTGCATCAGAGCACAGGCACAACCTCTCTACACTCAACAGTCCTCGAATTAATTTCCTCTTTTTATTTTTAGGTGATGCTTTGGGTGTTCTTTGGTATTGCTTTGTTGTCTTGCTGTGCTGGAAGAAGTCATGGCACCTGTTTTGAGATGCCACTGAACTGTGGCATGGTAGTGATGCGTGAACAGAGCCTGTTCACTTTAGGGAACAGCAGGTGCTTCTCTGTAAGACAGGTTGACATGATTCTAATTGATGAAAAACAAGCCAAAGCCCTTGCAGACACTTAAATTATATCCTTAATTGCTCACCCTTTTGCTCTTTTTGCTGCAGTGTTATTTGTCCAGAGTGAAAATCCTACAAAACTGTTGAAATTTCAGGGCTAAACAGCTTTACTCTGAGCAGTTTACAGCACTACCAGCTGAGGTATGATTTTTATTTGCATTTTTAGCTAGAACAACTCTCCTTTGCTTAACTAAATAACACCAAAGCCATTTTACTATATTTATCATTTTCGAGTCTTTTCTCTAAGCTTATGTTTTTTCATTACTCTGGTGTCAGTCAGAGGCCTTATCATCCAAAAAGTTATATTCCAAACAGAACAAGATTCTTATAATATCGCTGTCACCTCCTGTCTTTATGTACTGAGAGGAATTCCCTACAAAGATGAAAGTTGTCCCCTGCCTCATCCCTGCCTTGAGCCCTGGATGTGCCTGGCCACTTGAAGCCAAGGCAGGGAGCTGAACATCTTTTGTTTTGGTGACTCTCCAGTTGCCACAGGTCCCAATCTCTCCCTGCAACCTGCTAATAGGATGCCTTAGCTGCAAAGCTTGCTTCTGCTTGGCTGTCCCAAACTAACTGTTAAACTGACTTCTTTAGACTTTCTTAAAATAACGTGTTTCTTTTCAATTTAATTTCTCTGCATTTTCTACTCCCAGCCAGGTTTGTTTCTGACAGATACAGTGTTTCAAAACATGCTTGTCTTTCCCCAGAGTTTCTTCCTCCTTCAGGAGGCAACTAATCCAACATAAAATATTGTTTGCCACATGGGATGCAACCAAGCCTCTTAAACCTGAACTTGTCATCTTCTCCCTGGACTCCAGCTCTGGTGTGGGATTCATTCCACCCACTGCAGACAACTACAGTGGAACGTTGTATCTGCCAGGCACCAAGAGGCTCCCTTTGGACTCATGGGAGAAAGATGAATCATATCTCACAATTTGTGCATATCATAGTTATGTGGGCATTGGATGAATCACCACATCATCATCATTGGCTGATTCACTCCTTGATTGTGAAGAAAGCCTTCCCATCCACAGAGTAGGGACCCAGTGACCTTGCTATGAGCTTCACCAAGAACACAGGTTCCTTTCATCTGCTGTCAGACACTTATTTTCCATTTTGTGCAAGCTTCCTTTCCAACTGCTGTAAAAAACATCCACCTGGATCAATTAAGGCAGGTCTAAGACTGAGATCTGCTCACCTGATCTGTATGCTGGGTCTGAGATCCCTTGGGTCTAGATCCAGGACTGAATATCCTCAATCCATGTTAATTTGTGGGTGTCCTGCTACAGCTATGGACAAAAACTGAGCAGGAAGCAAAGCTACCATGAACCACAGCAGAAAGTACCTGTCTCAGCCCTTCAAACACAGGACTGGAAGCAACTGAAGCTACAGGGCTGATCTCAGGAGCTCAGAGCAGTGAGCAGGTAACACAAGGAAGGTCCCAGTGCAAGAGCTGACACCCACCAGCAGTGCAGGTGAACAGAGCTGCTGCCTTCCCCCCTAACATCACGGTGGCAGCAAAAGGAAATCTGACATTTGTGTGCATAAAAAATTTCAGGCCAGACCATAGGTTTCCTCCCATCCCTGTGGTGTCTGAGGCAAGATACCAGATTTCTAGGTAAACAAGGAAAAGTAGGGTGCTGCCTTCCCCTTCAGGGTGGGTAGTTACAGGGTCTGACATTAGTTTTCATATCAAATGAAATAAGTATAAAGGTTAGTGGTGGCAGGAGTGGTCCCAGTTTTCTCTTCTGCTGCACAGAAAAAAAAAAATTATTCTGCTTGTCCCAACTATTTTCTGGGATAAACACCTTCTGAGGGCTCTTGGTAAATGAACCGGAGGGAAGAAAATTAATAATAATAGAAAAGAGTATTTTCATACTTTTGTATTTGTCTAAGCAGAGAGCACTTGAGGGTAGCAGACATACTATGCAGACTGTTGCATCTAGAATTAACCTCTTTCCATCATGGAAGAGGACAAATTCCGTAAAGTATGTTAACATTCTGGCAAGAATGTTAAATTCCATGGCATGATTTACTGTGAGACCAGCTCTGTTAAAATCACTGAAAGGCAACCATTAGAAAACCTCATCCATCACTGTGGAGAGTAAAGGATAACTAAAGACTAAATCCTGAACTACTACTTCTCCCCTTTTTCCTTAGCTAAAGAAAGTGCTGCTGGACGAACCATCAAAGAGTGATGTCCATGAAGTCAGGAGAATACCAGGTCAGCCATTTAGGATAATCTCTCTTTCACAAATTGCAGGAATGAAGGAGGGTGGACTAGGAAGGAAGGGACTTTTACTCAAGGTCCACCCAGCAGATCAATGCAAGCATGGAAAGACCATGTGTTTGACAGTGCGCACCTGGGATCTGAGCTGAGAAGGACTGCAGTGTGGAAATGTCCTCACTGCATTTACTATTCTGATCCTTACAAAACGCCTTACCCAAGGGACTGTCCCAGCAAGTACAGCTTTCCAGAGCCAGAAAAAACAGTTATTACGCTTAAATATCACTTATGTCCCAAAGAACAGAAAACAAACATGACCTATTTCAGGCCTCCAGAGAACTGTAATTTTCCTAAATCTGAGGAAGGGAGACTATTCAAAATCAGTCCTGAATTTTTAAACAAAATATCTAAAATCAATCTCTCCAGGATTGTCACATTTCTTTTTCTAAATAATTTTTTTTTGCTAGCTGCTGTTTTTCCATGAAAAGCTGTACCTTTGCTTACTAGTTGCACAGGGTTAGATTTTTTTAAAGTTTTAATTATTTTTGTTTTGTTTTGGTACTCTGAAGTAGTAGATACTCTCTAGTAAATTAGTCTGTTACTTAAATACAGATAGACTTGTTTTAAAAATTGTGTACTCCCAGCATCACTTGAATGCCACTACTACACCAACCATTCCATTATAGTTACCATGCAGAAAATTGCATATACTGAGAGTATGTCTTGACCTCTGAGTATTTTTCTTTCTTACAGGGCTTCAGTCATTGGTGAGAGAAACTAAGACATCCACATCCCCAAAGAAAAAGGGTGGCAGACAGTCAGAAACATTCATTTAGAGATGACTTTTGCAATCAGCCAAGCTAAAAATACTCATCCCCCATCCACACATTCCATTTGGGCCCCCTTAACCTATGCTCGCTGGTTGTTAGAAAACAAAGGCAGCAGTGTTTTATGGGGCCAGCTCAGGCAGTGTCCCTGAGGTTAAGGACAGGTAAAGCTCACAGGAAGACTCGGGAGCTCTCATTAGGTTATCTGATCTGGCACACAGCTCTGGTGCAAGTTTTGATTTATTCCAAACTTACTCAGGGGTCACAAAACCCACAGAAACAAGTGAAGCTGCTTATATCGACAACACAAAATGGGCAGCCTTACAGCAGATGGGAGCAATTGGCCCCTGGCAAGTCTTCCAAGAAAAACAGATCTAAATGATGAAGTTCTGGTTTTCTTCTTAAAAATGGTGACTGTGTTGTGACCCTCTCCAGAGCGGAAAGTCTATGATAAGGAGAAATAAACAATGTTAGTTCCTTCTGAGACTGTCCAGAACTTGCAAGATTTTTTGGAATAATGAGCAGGCACAACACAGCTTTTCAGGTGCCAAACAGAGAGTTTAATGTCCTTCCTTTAAAAAAAAAAAAAAAAATTCTCCTACCATGTCATCTTGTTTTCCCTGAATTTATTACAAATGCAGTTTTCTTTCCTGGCAGAAGGTTATGTTTCTAGTGGATGAAGGGACACTGTCAGGGCAATAACCTATAATTTTCATAGACACGTAGGTGTCTGTGTCACTTCATAATTTCTTTGCTATTTCTAGGCCACAGGCTCAGTCTCTGTCTCTGTCAACAGCCACAGAAAGAGAAGGGAGGTGCAGAAGGGCAAGTGGCCCCAGGATGGGGTCAGCATGGGCATAGCCAGGCCACAGCCACATGCCAACCTCTGAAATTCTATGTTTGGACTGGCAATGCACCAAACTGACTCCAACCACTTTAGGAAGGGGGAAAAAAGGTTTGAAAAGTATTGGGTATATGAAAACAGCTTTTTTAATCTAAAGAAACACAAAAGATATTTGACAGCTCTGTTCAGTAGTTTACACTGTGGCTCAGGTCTGTGGTTCATATCTGTAATGTTTAATGCAGTCATCTTAAATGATCCCTTTACTTTTTTCCATAGGAAAGAGGTTTTTTCCTCCTAAGTTCCCCTAAAACATTGATGAAAATGTTCAGAAAAAAAAAAGACCCAATGAAAAATACAATTTTTTTTCAGATAGGTTGTGTTGATTTAATGAAGATGAAAACACATTTCTGCAAGAATGTAAACTTTCATTTCCTCCATGTCTGAACAGGTGGTTTATTCTTTTCATTTGAAAATGTGGGTTTAATTAATGTGTGGCTTTCTTTGACACCTACTAGAAATCAGCTAGCCTGTTCCCGTATCAGCTGCTGCTTCAGAAGTGGTTGTCTTGGTTAAGAAATGACAGGATGAGTTCAATAGGCCTTTTCTGACAAGCAAAGAAATTTGTCATCTTTATGCTGGCACCACTGTAAAATCATTGTCTAACTCCATGATGATTCATATTCCTTAAAGAAAGACAAGACAAAGGTGGGAAGCTCTTACAACCTGCTTCCAGGTTGCTCATTTCCTGACCCTCTGCCAAGGCCCAACGCCCACTGCCCCCAGGCACTCATGTAATTCCTGAGGACTCTGCATATCCACGCCCTCTTCTTCTTCAGGAGAGAGGAAAAGTGCACAGGAAGATATAGGTCTCTGAAACACTGACATAGAACACTCAGAGCAGTGAAAGTCACTGCAAATGACATCTTGAACATCAGAATAGACGAGTGCTGTATAGTCACCAGATGTGGAGAGCCCCAGGGAAAAATATAAGTTGAGGCTATGCTCATTCACTCCATTCAAAGGGGCCAAATTCAACATGCATTTGAACTTTTCATGTTACAATTTCATACCTTCCATTTACATTAGGGGATAATGCTGTTTTCCCTATTATTCATCCTGTTACCTGGGCAACACGTTTCTTTTAGGATCTCCTTTCCTCTTTTTAATTCAAGGGCAGGTGGTGCTTCCTCTGGTCATGTCTTTTCCATTCCTCATGCTTCAAACATTCAATGCAGAAGAGGAATTCCCACATCCTTTTCCTGTGTTTTGCTTGCTGCCCATTCCACAGCAGGATTCTTGGTGCCTACTCCCATTAGGCTTGCCAATAAAGTAACCAAACTCATAGTTCATCCACTTAGAAAAAACATTGTCTTTACTGTTGCCCTCCATGAACTACTTTGTGACAGCACCCTGAGGGCAGCAGACTTCCTCTTCAGCTCCCTGAACCATACTTTGGGCCTCACCGAAGATTTTGTGGTATCACCAGACAAATTCTGGTCTAAGCATGTCCAGGAAACTAAGTAAGTTGCAGCCAAAAGTAACTGCATTTACTTGCTACCTAACACCCAGGCTTGGACATTTTGAGCACAATTTTCAGACAGTCCCCACTTCCCAGGTAATTTAGCTACTTACACATTTTTAGGAATACAAGGGAGTTTTGCCTTTAAAATACTGACTGCTTTAAATAGGGTATAGAAGAGGGGATCTCCTTGATGATTTCACTCAACTTCAGACTAGGTCAGCCAAGAAGTGCTACCTATATAATGAATTATTTTTGGCCTTAAAATGATGCCAACTGGCAAACTAGGAGCTGGGGAGAACTAGCAGGGGTTTTGCTAAATATGTTAAAGTGAATAGAAATGAAGAATTTATCCTGGACTCTACTAATTCAGCAAAGAAAAGGATATAAAGGCTTGCAGAACATATCAGAAAATTTTGATACATAAATTCTATTTAGTTTTAGTAAGGCTTTTCTGTTTTCATGAAGAGCATTGCATCTCAGTTCCACATACTTCGTTGGTTATCTTTACTGGGGCCTGACATCTCTAAGATTGGATGGCCTCTTACCATGTCAGAGTGGCAGGTTACACATGGGGCAGCCCAAGTATGCATTCCCATAAAAAGAAGGACATTGTTTGTGGCTCTTCAAGATGGAACATATCACCAATCTCATCTGAACATCACACAAACAATATTTTAATAACTTAAATATCTCAGGTCAACATATTTCTAGCTAATAGCTGAGAAAATTCTCCTGGGTAGCTGAGTTGAAGCAAGGGCAAAAAAAATCATAGAACAGCTTGGGTTGGAAGGGATCTAATAGATAATCTTGTTCTAACCCCTCTGCCATGGGCAGAGACACCCTCCACCAGACCAGGTTGCTCAGGGCCCCATCCAGCCCGGCCTTGAACACTTCCAGGGATGGGGCATCCACAACCTGTTCCAGAGCCTTACCACCCTCACAGTAAAGAATTTCTTCCTAATATCTACTCTAAACCTACCCTCTTACAGTTTGGAGCCTATATCCCTTGTGTTATCAGTACCTGCTGTTGTAAAAGGGCCATCTCCATTTTTCTTGCAGGCTCACATTCAGGTACTGAAAGGCCACAATAAGCTTTTCCTGGAGCCATCTCTTGTCCAGGCTGAACAACCCCAATTCTCTCAGCCTTTCCTCATAGAAGAGATGCTCCATCCCTTTAATCATATTGGTGTCCCTTCTCTGGACTCACTCCAACAAACACATGTTGTGCTGTGCTGGGACCCCAGAGCTGGTCGCAGCACTGCAGCTGGGGTGTCACCAGAGTGGAGCAGAGGGCAGAATCCCCTCCCTCCCCTGCTGCCCACAGGGCTTTGGATGGAGCCCAGGACACGTCTGGCTTTCTGGGCTGCCAAGTGTACATTGCCAGCTCATATCCAGCCTCTCATCCACCAGCACCCCTAAGTCCTTCTCGGCAGGGCTGCTCTCTGCTCTCTCAGGGGATCTGTTTATCCCCTGTTTTGATACCAGGGGTTGCCCCAACCCAGCTGCAGCACCTTGATCTTGGTCTTGTTAAACCTCATGAGGTTCCCATGGGCCACTTCTCAAGCTTGTCCAGGCCCCTCTGGATGGCAGAGCCACATAGTTCTGTCTTACCTACATCTTTTCATTTAAGTGCAGAAGGAGCTATTGCTCCGTCTCAGCTAGCACATATGCATGTTTTTCCATGCAAGATTCTTAAAAATTTCCAGAGTATGCCAAAAGAGTGTGTAACGGCTCTGTAAATGTTATGCGTGGCTTGGGGCCTCCAACTTAGGTAGATGTTCAATTTTAGATTCAAGACTATATACATATATATACACAATATATATTGTATATATATATATGTGTGTGTGTATACTATATATATACATAATATATATAAGCCCAGACTATATACAAATCCCATAATTTAAAACTTAACCTTCATGGTATGTTTGAACTTCAGCCACCAGGTGGAAGAACTCCTATTGATTCCATGATGATTTTTTGCTTTTTTATATACCCCTCTTATATATCCTTTCATATACCCTTTTATATAGCTTTGCATGTATCCTTAGTGCTTTTAGCCCACATACTTTTAATTCCCCAAGTCTGATAACTAGCTTAGACCCAAAGTTCTGTTAAGCCAAGAGACCAAACATCTTGGAAGCCTCGCAGTTGGGTCAGAAAGCCCCAGACACCAAGGTCCTCTCCAGAACACATTCTGTAAGCTAAGATAGGCCCGCAGGGGGAAGGTTCCTTAGGACGGGGGCTTCTCTTGAGCCTCTCATTGGGGAATCTTTGACAGATATGCTAATTTGTGAGGTCTATAACTGTATACGTGAATCATCGTATGTAGGCAGTGCATTGTTTAGGGGGTGCACCCTGGTGCATTTTGGGGTGGGCATCCTGGTGGGCACTTCTGGGTGTGCATTTTCGGTGTGCATTCGGGGGTGCTTTCTACCTGGATGTGGTGTACCAGAGGATCCTGAATAAATACCGAGGTAAAACCCTTTTTTCCCCTCTAATTGTGTTTGGCTTTTAATTCTAAGCCCAGGGAAAGGCAATACTATTACAACATTTACTGCAAGCTGTTTCAGGTTGTGCATAATTTATTTGCTTATGAGAGAGTAAATCTTCAGTTGGAGTTCCTCTAGGATTGTAACTAACAGCCAAAGTCTTCTAAAATTATTTATATTGGGCAAATTCATGAATACAGTCATGTAGGGTCAGCTTAGTACCCCTTGAAGCCTGGTCCAAACCACACAGCACACCTATTCCCCAATACTACAGTATAACATCCATCAGTGCCTGCCACCCATCTTTGTATGAGCTGAACAATAGATCCAGTAAAATCACAAAAGGGAATATATGCAGCTGTTTCACATGCCAGTAATTGGTGAGTATAATTCGTAGTAGAAAAACTTAGTCCACATCAAAGGTCTCAGAATTCTCACTGAATAAAAAAAGGAGACTTAATGCCTGCAACCACAGGCTCTACATGAAATAGGCTACCAAGAAGGCTAAAGCTTGAATCCTCACCACAAGCCTTTATCCCTTGAGCTAAGGTGTTAATAGGTGATATGCATAGTACACGTGCTCTTACAGGAGCTACGGATGCATCCACAGGTTGGTCTAGAGGGTAAGATAACATCTTTCAGCAAGAGAAACAACACCCTCTGCCCTTCTTCTATGCTGTAGCTGATAAGGAAGGGACAGTAACAAATCTGGAGTCAGTCTGAGGACCCTGGAATTCTATTGCTAACCTGCTGCAAGCCAAAAATACCAGGGTTTACATTTGCACTGGCAGATCTCTCTCCAGTTAATATTCTGCTTCACCAGCCCTCTAGCAGATCCTGTAGAGGGTACAAGGTACTCCAAGCATGGACCAGTCCCTCTTTTTACTAAGTACTATTCCTGGAAACTGAAGGCTGCTGATTTGACAGCTATGTAAATAGAAATAAGTTTACATTTTGTTTAAATAAATACTTGATGATGATGTATAGTAGTGGGAAGATGGTTCCCAGTTTTAGAGAGAGGTACACCCTTGTAGCTAACTTTGGCAAAACACTGGCATTCATGGATTTGTCTCCTCCTTGGGACCTATTTAAATGCAGACATT
The DNA here is from genome assembly GCA_013399875.1 of Gymnorhina tibicen. Taxonomy (NCBI): domain Eukaryota; kingdom Metazoa; phylum Chordata; class Aves; order Passeriformes; family Artamidae; genus Gymnorhina; species Gymnorhina tibicen. The sequence goes on along the minus strand of VXAZ01010351.1, from coordinate 851,074 downwards.
CTCTGGAGTTTCCTGTAATCTATCAATTTGACAATCTTTCCTGGAATATTCGTTTAATAATAGCAGCCCCATGTTTATGGAGGCTGTCATTTTTCCTTTACGTTTGTTGGAGGAGAACTGAACAATAACTGCCGAAATTAGATGCTGATGTCCTTTGGGAATATGGATGTAGAACAACTTCCTGGACAGAAAATAGTAGAACAGTATAGTTAAGCTGGAAGGGACCTACAGTGATCACCTAGTCCAACTGCCTGACCAATTCAGGGTTCATTGAAAATAAAAGCATGCTGTTAAGGACATTTCCCCAAATGCCTCTTAAACACTGACAGGCTTGGGGCATCCACCACCACTCTAGAGAGCCTGTTGCAGAGTTTGACCTCTTTCTCAATAAAGAAGTACTTCCTAATGTCCAGTCTACATCTCCCCTGAAGCAGCTTTCAACCACTGTCCTGTGACGGGATATAAAGGAGAAGAGATCAGCACCCCTCTCTCCCCTTCCCCTCCTCTGGGAGGTGTAGAGAGCAATGAGGTCACCTCTAAGTCTCCTTTCCTCCAAACTAGACAAACACAAAAGTCTCACCTGCTCCTCACAGGATGTACCTTCCAGCCCTTCCACCAGTTTTGTTGCTTCTTCTGGATGCATTCAAGTAGCCTAACACCCTTCTTAAACTGTGTGGGCCAGAACTGCACACAGAACTCAAGGCGAGGCCACACCAGTGCTGAATACAGTGGGATAACCAACTCTTTTTACTGACTGTGTTTGATGCACCTCAGTGATGATGGGATTTGCTCTCTTGGCTGTCTGGGCACAACGCTGGCTCATATTGAGCTGGCTGCAAACCAGCACCCCCAGATCTCTTTCTGCAGGGCTGCCCTCCAGCCACCCCTCTCCCCACTTATACTTGCGCCTGGTGTTACTCCATTCCAGGTGCAGAATCTGGCATTTGGAATTGTTAAACTTCGTCCCATTAATCATTGCCCAATGCTCCAATCTATCTAGACCCTCTGCAATGCTTCTCCTTCCTTGAGAGAGTCAATGGCATTTCCCAGTTTCGTATCACCAGCAGAGTTGCTATTGGTTCATTCAACTCCTGCATCCAGACCATTGATAAGTACAGTAAAGAGTCCAGATCACTGATAAGTACCATAAAGAGAACTGGGCCTAGAACTGAGCCCTGAGGAACACTGCTGGTGTCTGGTCACCAGCAGATGTAGTGCCATTCACTACAGCCCTTTGAACCTCACTGAGCCAGATCTTCGCCCAACGCATCACGTACCTGCTCATCCTAGAGCTGGACAGCTTGTCCGAAAGGATGCCATGAGGGACAGTATCAAAAGCCTTACTAAAATCTATAAAACCTACCTCCATTGCCTTTGCTTCACTAGGTGGGTAACCTCAGAGAAAGATACCGAATTAGTTCAACAGGACTTTACCTTTGTGAACCCAAGTTGACTGTGCATTGTTCTTTAAATGACTTTCAATAGTATGCAGTATGGCCTTCTCCATAATTTTTCCAGGTACTAACAGGTCTGTACTTTCCTGAGTCTTCACTCATGTCCTTCTTTTAAATTGGAATAACACTGTCTAGCTTCCAGTCAGCGGGGACCTCCAAGATCTCTGGCAGATGATCTAAAGGGATCCTGTCATAACATATTCAGCTCCTTCAGAACTCTGGGATGACTCCCATCAAGCCCCATGGGCTTAAGAACATCCAACTGATGCAACTGATTCGTTACAGTTTCAGCGTCCACAAATGAAAAGTCACTGTTCCTACAGCCATAGTCCTCTGACTCAGGGGACCGGGCAAACCAAGGCCTATCATCAGGGACTGAGGCAAAAGAAAGGCATTGAATGCCTTCCCTTTTTCTTCATCCCTATTTATCAGGTGACCGTCTTCAATAAGTAGTGGTTCAATGTTTTCCTGAGACTTCCTTGTTCTACTAACAAACTTAAAAAAGCCTATTTTTTCGTCTGACATAACATCAACCAGTTTCAACTCTAACTCAGCTTTGGCCTTACATGTCTTCTCCCTGCATGTGCAAACTAGAGCTCTGTAATCTTCTTGTGAAGCCTGACCTTGGTTCCAGATATTGTACCATTCATTTTCCTCCTGAGCTCCATGCTCAGCCGAGCTGGTCTCCTGCCTCACTTATTTGATTTACAACACAATAGATTTGTCTGCTCCTGTGCCTCTAAAAGGCAGCTGTTGAAAACTGACCAGAAGTTGTGGACCCCCAAGCCCACAAAGGCTCCAAGGGACTCTGCTAAATAGTTCCCTGAATAGCTTAAAGTTTGCTCACCTGAAGTCCAGTGTAGAAACCCTGATGTCCTTTCTTCTCATTAGAGTGACAATTTTAAACACAACCATTCTATGATCATTGTGGCCAAGACAGTCACCTATCATCACATCCCCCTTGAGTCCTTCTTTAGTCACAAATAACAAGTTGAGGATAGCATCTTTCCTAGCTGACTCACTGAGTATTTGTCAAGAAGTTATCTTCAACAAATTAGTGGAATTTCCCAGACATGCTAGTCACATCAGTATGGTATTCCCAGCTGATGTCTGGGAAGTTGAAATCTCCCATAAGGACAAAGGCTGCTGATCCAGATGTTTCTCTTGATTGCCTATAGAATAACTCATCAGTCTTATCCTTCTGCCTGGGCTACCCATAGTAGACACCCACTACAACATTTGTTTTCCATCCCCACTATTCCTCACCCAGAAGCTCTCAAGCACACAGTTTCTAACTGTAAGGACTGTACAGCCAAACCTCTCCCTCACACACAGTGCAACTCCTCCACCTCACCTGCCCTGCCTGTCCCTCCTGAGCAGCTTGTGGGACTCATCTCACCACCTCTCACTAACACTGATGCCACCACAGGATTGGAAACAGACCAGTGCTTCAAGTCCATTCTGTTTGTTTCTTACACTGTGTGCATTGGTGTATAATCATTTCAGATGAATAAAGTAAGTGTTTTGGTGAACAGGAGCACAAAACCTAGGGACTGGTGTTTTAATCACTTCCTACAGGATAGCAGGGCAGGATTCAAACCTCACAATGTGACCTTGAATAATACATGTTTTATGTACAAGCATAAAACACCCTGTATTTTATACCAACGAGTAAAGGTGAGCAGTGTGCTTAGTTCAGTGCTAGCTCTCATCAGAAACTCATGAGGAGGGTACCACTGACTGAGGTGAATGATCATTTGGCCTTGACTGGCAACTGAGGGTTGCTGTGACACGGTCACCACACATCTAGCTCTCCCTTCTTGCATCTCTGCCTCACCTGTGGGACCTAACAAGGTGCCATCAACCCTGCAAAAGATTTTCCAAAAGTCTGAGAATTGCTCAGTCTGCCTCTGTGCAGGAGTTTCATATGAGGATAGGGAAGGGACTAGACCTTGTCAGATTCATTATCCCTCAAAAGAGGGGTTTGCCGTTGGTTTCTAACATACAGTCACTGTTCAGAGGCATCCCAGGGCATAGGTAAAATGAGATAACAGAGTACACATGGCATTGATGCTGCTCCAGGACTTCAGCACAGCTGTGCTTACTTAAGTGAAAGCAGAATGTGATACTATACTACATCTCTGAAAATATTTCCCTTCTCTTCCTAAAAATTGATTTATAATTAATTATTTCCCAGAATGAACCTCAGTGAGTACTGGCACAAAACATTTCCTTCTTAATCTTCACAGCTTTTCAATTGTTCTCACTTAAAAAAGAAAATGGCAAAACATCTACTTATCAGCCAACCCCCCCCCCCCACCACCCCCTTCCAGCTAAACCAAACCAAAACCAAACTGGAAAAAACAACAAGGAAAGTTACAGTTTATGACATTTAATCAGAGCTTCTCAGTTCTGGACATGAAATGCTTTAAGATAAGTGAAAAGAACAAGTGGTGCCAAGTTTTTTCTGATGTGGATGGAGTCATTCAGATAAAAGTCAGATGTGAAATACTAGGATGTACAGTCTGCACTAGTTTCCTTTATAATTAGCTTTTCATCATGTTACAGTAACAGGTTCTGGAAAAAATGGGGCTCCCTCACACTTTTTTTTGCCTTTTATTTTTAAAATAAATATTAAAAATATTTTATATTTTAAATATTTAATACTGTACAAATATTGTAAATTTAAAAAAATAAATCCTCATCTAAAGGGTTGATGGCACACACTGGACTGACCACAACACTCACAGCATGTTTATCCATGGCTGAAAATAAATGGCATGAGGTCTTCCTTTCACCCATGTCTCTACACCCTTCTTCAGCCCAAAGCAAACCTTTCCATTACAACCACACGAGTGTGAACCCCACCGATAAAGATCTGCAGGCATCTCAGCAATACCTCCAAAATGTACACAGTCCACTGGGGGCCAAAATATGCACCACTGGCTTATTCGCACTGCACTGTGTGTGGCCCTTGGGGACAACAAAAGCAATGGCAAGTGAGCAGCCAAAAGGGCCAACAAATTATGAAGTAAAAAAAAAAAGAGAGAGAGAATGTGGGTAGCGAGAAAAGTTAAGGCACAAGAACAGAGAAGATACAAGATGGGGAAGACACAGAAAATCTGTCTGTGAATCTGAACCAGGAAGGTCACCATATAGGTTCCTTTCCTACCCACACCAACAACCTGCTCTGGCTCTCACTCCCCCTCCCCTCCTAATCGCTTCTTGTGACCTAAAACTCACAGGTGCACCTTCTGTTCCCCCTGGCAATATTCAGATACCTTCCATGGATTCAAGTAGTGAAGGCTACAAAATAAGAAAATAGCTCAGTAAACAACCCACACCAACATGTACATCTGTCATCACCCCTTCCTCAGCACTCTTCTTGTAGGAAATTAGTGGTAGCCACCAGAAACCTCTAGGAAAAACAAAGGATGGGAGTTAAGCATTTCAAAAGTTTTGCTGCAAGGTTGAGATGTTTCAGCCCTTCCCCTCTCTCTCTGGGCTGCTTCATTGTATCAACAGCATTGTTCACAGGCAGCAAGGGAAACTTGTGGCTGCACTCCTTCCTGCACAACTGCTTGGGAAGGGAAAAAGAAATGCTGTGAAGAAAGCAATCTAAACTTTCTCAGGATGTGGAAAAGCCAAGGAGTTGCTGCAAGATCAGAGATTATGGATGAAAAAGAAAACACGCACTCAAAATTAGGATTTAGTGAAAAACTGTAATTCCTACCCCTGTGGGACAAAATAATTTTTCTTCCAAGTTAGGGCAGAAAAGCGTAATTCTTAGTACTTTTCTGCACTACACTGTTTCATCATATGTAGAACAAATAACATGAGAAACAAAAGCTGAATCTCCACATTAATACCAAAATTTTTTTTCCAGCCTAAACTCATTGTATTTATGCCACTGGCTTATGTCATGTCTCTTTCTTTTAGTATTGCATTTTCTATTTCATATATTTACCTCCCAGAAGACTCAGTGGTTGGAGTATTTCTCTAATGCCTACTAGGAAAGATTAAAATCTCTGATATGTAGCAAAATCAGGCATTTTCTTTCTGGAAGACAAGATATCCTGGACAACCTGGACTCAATGCACCCACAGAGCACTCCTGGAAGCATGGACTTGCCTACAAGGACACAACAAGGTGGGAACAAGACACACAGAGGGCCTTTATTTCTGTCTGTCACCTCAGTTTTCCCTTTCTAGAATGTGAAGACTCCTAGCTTAAATAGTAACTAAACCCTACTTTTTTGAATTTACAAGTCATTCTGTTTATCTGTGGAAGATCTTGTCTAGGGAAAAGGGCTACTTGAAGTCGAAGATGGAGTCATCTCAAGATTTTATCACAGAAGTCAGCAAGTGGCACAGTGAAGTAGTAGTTGCATGTATGTATGTTCGTCTTAAAACAGAGGGCAAAATATGACTACATGTGCCCCACGAAGGAGTCTGGAGTATTCTTTAAGTTTTTCTGCAAGAATAAAATCCAAACATCTCGATTTCCACATATTTCTATTTGATCCTATTATCTAGAACTAATGACATATCTAAAACTAAAATCATATAAACAGAAATTATCTTGTACACCTGAGAATTTGTGTGGGTCTGGTTTGGGATTTTTCAGCACAGAAGCCATCAGCAAAATCACCTGGAAACAGGCGAGTTCATACAGGCAGCAAAAATCTGGAGTCCTGTATCAGGTTTCTATAAGCATAGACTTTCCAGAGAGAGGGGCTCTCCTGTTTTTCAAAGTGCAGCTGATCTCTGACTTGCACTCCCATCAAAACCTCCCTGACAGAAAGAAGTGGCCTTCTTCAGTTCCTCTTCACAAAAGCAAACTCTCTCTCCTCTGTAATCCTCTGTAGTTCCCGTAATCGTCTGCTACTTGCTGTAGTTCCTCTCCTGCTCTATAGCCCAGTGTTGATGGCACCCCACGTCACACAGAGCAGGCTCAGAGTCTCTCCTCTAACCAGGGGCTTGGCTCCCCCATCATGTGTCTGTTAGTGCTCTGAAGACAAGGACACGGAGTCACGTGGAAGTCGGCTCTTCCTCCCGGCCCTTTCTTCCTTCCTCCTTGGCTCTTCCTTTAAGACACTTCCTCTTCAAGTCAGGTAAGAGGCAATTCCATTTCCAAATAGTTACTGATTTGAAAATGCCACTGGGAAAGGAGATTAATATTTTTATGTATTCATATTTTTATTTAATGTTTTATTTAATCTCATTAATATTTATGAATCTTTCATATTTGTATAAATTAATATTTTTATTCCATATTATTATGAATCTCCTTTCCCAGTGGCATTGTCAAACCTCTACCTAAAGTCTCAGTGGCATTCTGAAACCTCTACCTAGTGTCTCAGAAAAGCTTATTTGGTTTCGTTGTATATCCTACTCATTGCTCTCTATTTTCCCTCTACTGTAGTCTCTTATCTTCAACTAGAGCAGCAATTTAGAGTTCAAAGATGTAGAATTTTACATTATTTAGGATTGTTCACAAGCTATCTATCCCTTAACATAAAACATTTCAGAGCAATTTATAAAGGTAAAATAAAACATTAAGGAACACTTTAACTGAAAGATTTATTAAACCTTGAAATACTTCTCTTAAAATATTTATTTATTCCACAGAAGATACCTTCCACCATTTCAGTGGGAAAGGCAAAAACCCACAATTGTTTATATTTTCCCTATTTTTGGAAGCAAAAATAGGGCAAATGAAGATGGTGAAGTAATACTTTCTTTTCTTGAGTTGATAATATTTACACAAGATGAATAAACTCTTAATTTCAAAAATAGAATACACCATATATGTGTATGCCAGAAAATAAGAATGCTTTGTAAATAGCTGAATCATACCAAATTGGAACTGAAACAGACAGTGTTTTGGGACAGGGTTGTAAAAACAGTCCCACTTCTCCAAATGTCTGTTCAGGGGAATTTACTCCGAGAAACAGCTCCAGGCTAATTACTTTCTTCAAAAGGATATAAATCCTTTTAATACTAAAACTCTCCCAAATATTCCAGGATGAAAGGCTAACAAATGTATACCAATACAAACAGTTAGAAATACAAAATGCTAACTATATGAAAGCTGTGCCTGCCCAAGTCCACTCCATAAAGGCATGGATTATACACACACCACCCAAACAGCCATTCTGTACATAGTGCGAGCAAACAAAGCAAGGATATTAAACTGAGTCTGCTTGTGCTACCCCAAGAGTGCAGTTAAACCACTGAGCAGAGGATTTACAGCTAATGTTAGATAATTTGTCATATTATCCACATAATACAAATTAGGCTGATAGAAAGTAAGTCCATGCTATTGACCTTACGACGGGAGGCCCCCCGAATTCGGCCAGGGCAAAAGAGCAGAGAGAGCTGTTCTTTTCTGTTCTGCTGAAGCTGTTTGTTGTAGTTCCACAGTCTTCTGAAGGCAGAGCTCGAAGGGGTTAAACACGAGAATCAGGCAGCAACAGCGGCGGCAGAAGCAGGCAAACAGCAAGGTGTGGCAGTTGTAAAAGTTCAAGATGGAGTTATCCAAACTTACAGAAGCGTTCACTATATTTGCTAATTATCCAATAGAAATAATAGACAACTCTAGCTCTTCTTTTTTAACCTGTCCTGTTCTAACTCTAACAGTCGTAATTTTACATAAGCCTTACATAGGGATTACTCAGATTTGCGTATTTTACTTCTATCGATATTTTCTGTTTATGTAGACACTCTATCCAAAAAATGTGAACAGTGTAGTTCCATCTATGTTTTGTCTAAAGTAGAGAAATTCTGTGAAAAACAACACTGCTGCAGTAGAAACTGTGTTTAAGGTCTCTCTACTGCAGCTTTTTAAAACTTAAGGCACTTAGCATATTTTTCTACTAAAAGCTAAAATTTTATTTTTCTACTTCCCTTTGGTATGACTTCATGTATCTCAGTTTGTCCAATGGTTTTAATTCAATCTCTGTACCTAGATTTTCCTCTGGGCCTGAATCCAGAGGAATTCTCACTCCAACACACGCCTATTATTTAGCACTCAACCCCTCACATTTCAGACTTTTTAAAGGTCATAACAAACAGAAGAAACAATTGTGCAGTTTCTGAGAGTATCTTCCCTCATATTAAAATATCAACCTTTCAACTAATACAGAAAAGTTTGAGAAGGGAAGACATTGGAGTAGAAACCTAATTTTAAACACAAGGGGAAAACATTCTGAGGATTGCTTCCAGGAAACCAGAAATCCCTTCCAGTTGATTCAGTTAGCTGCTTACATACACCATTTGAGATTGACACATCTGATCTTTCTCAATGGCTCTGTCTTCCCCGGTTTTAGCAGAACTATTTTTCAGGGTGTCTGTACAGATTTCTAGGGTTAATTTTACCCCTAGGTTCTTTATATTGGCTAGATTAACATGGAAAGCTGTGTCAGAAGGGAGAGGGAAAATATCTGGGTTGCCTAGCAGAGACAGTTCCTACTCCTTCTGGGAATGAGATTTTCCCCATAGATGGAAGTGCTACTTACATGCCAAAAAATAAAGATATAATAAGCTCTTATGTTGTTAGGCACAACATTTATCCCATAGCGGAGAGTTTTATCTTTCCCAAATTTAGTAGCAGATTAACATTTCTCACAGAAATTTGGTCTGCACAGCACAAGCAGAAATGTGTCTGAAGACTCAGAGTCCAGATCTCACATGAACCTGAACAGTCCCAAAAAGCACTTCACAGGAAATCCAACTGGGACGCTGTGGCACAAACCTCAGCCTTGATAGTTAGACAAGGCCATGCTGAGTAACCTCTCTGGCCAGATGCTGTAGGTCTGTCACAGGGCTTCATGCCACCTCTGCTCCCTGATTTGTAGGGGACAGACCATGCTGGAGGGATTTCCCCTCTATGCTTCTCATTCTTGGTAGACCACCAAATAACTCCTATGTAAACCTCATGAACTTGTGTCTTTACTCCTCCTTGGCACTGGAATTTCTGCTCTTCCAGGGAGAACTCAGCTTTTGCCTAGGAAGCAGCCAGCCTGCTCAAGGAACTAAATTTCTCCAATTCCAGTTTTTCAGGTGCTCATATGGCCAGTCTGCCACTGCTCAAACACTTCAGTTCTGGCAGGCAGCCAACCCAAAACACGGCTGGGCAGTGCAGGCAGAGTAACAAATCCTCTTTCCAGTGAAGCAAATGGGAAAAGGATCTCAGTTCATGATTACTACTGCAATTTGCAATAAGATTTAGCTCCTCTAGTGCCCAAATCAGTTTAGAAGGTAGGACTCTCAGCTGCAAGTTAAGAAGAGACAGGAGTGCTGAGGGCAGCCGGAGAGGGGAGCTGTTCACTGTAGAAGAACCCTGGCCAGCAGCACTCTTACCCTGTTGACAATAACATTGTGACAAACTCCCTGAAAATTCTAAAATTAAAATATCAGTCCCAGGAAGCACTATGTACCTAAGTGCAAAAATATTCCTGAATAATTCACCTGAGATCTTACCATCAATTCAGGTCAAACAGAACACATTTACCTTTGTTTGACTCAACTCCAATCCTGTTCTTCCACATAGACAACAGCATAAATAGCTACTTGACACCATTTGGAGGCAGAGCAGGGCACAACAAACGAACTCTCATCTCACCAGTACAACCACTCTATGCTGGGATGCTCAGAGCTGTCAGGGAAGCAAGCCAGCTTTCTCTCACCCCAAGTCTTCTAACCTCTCATTCCCAACATTATGTGTTCCATGCTGTCCAAGAAAATATTCTCTTTTGTTTCCATCAAAGCCTTAATCATCACAGAGTTCTCACTCCCAGGTTAATTAGTCCAGAAAGGAAACAAGACTTACCAAGTGAATTTCAAAGTTATCACAGAATCACAGAATATTCTGAGTTGGAAGGCACCCTACAAAGATCATCAAGTCCAACACCCAAGTGAAGAGCCCATATGGGTATCGAGCCCTCAACCTTGGCTTTATTAGCACCATGCTGTAACCAACTGAGCCGTCTTCCCAGGCTGTGACACGATAAAGGAGGTCAGAGAATGCCAATATTTATCATCCCTACATAGGCTCAGTTAGCTGAAATAACCAGCTGCTTAATAGAAATCAAACTTAACATGTGCAGCAGTGGTGAGAGTATGCTTTCCTTTTACTCCATGGTACATTGACTATGTTTCTCGGGCCCACAGCTGCACATTTTCTGTACATTTTGATGGGACAATCATGCAGCCCAGTGAGGGAGGTGAACATGTCAATGGGCTCCACATGAGCTCCAGGCAGTGTGTGCCCAGGACCTGGGCTCTGTGGAGCTCCTGCAGACAGACAGTCATCTCCATTTCCCCTAGGTCTGTCTACTGGCGTCCAGGTTATTTGTCTTTCCTTGAGGACCTGCCTCCTGGTTTGGAAACAAGAACAAGCTTTCACAGGAGCTACTTTCACTTTGTGGTTACTGTGACCCAGGAAGATGAAAACACCTTCCAGTGATGGAGTGACTGTTGTGAACGCTTGAGTAACAGAGAGGGAAAGTGAGAAATCAGGTAGAGAGTGTGTCCACATAAGCAAGAAAATAGTATGCTTCGGGCCAAGTGCTTTGCAGAGAACAAGAGTGATCAGGAAGGAACCAGGACCAAGAGGAACAATAAATCAGGGAAGCCTAAACAGGGAAGCTCAAAATCAGGAGGAAAGATGTTGAAATCAGGAACGCTTTAGGAGTGGACAAAATAAAATATAAATAATTGTCTCACTGTATATTTCCTTACCAAATTACATTAAGCAGCTCTTGCCAGAGCAGGCAATCTGTTCATATTTCATCAGCCAAGGATGAACCTGCTTAACCTCTGTTTCAAGTGAGAAGTGGGAAACTTTCTTTTGTCAACCACTACACTCAGCTACATTGTTTTCCAGAAGTAATTTATTAGACTGCAATTATTAAGGAATTGCATCTCCTCCTTTTCCTCTAAGGAAACCCAGATTAGTAAGGCTGGGACTGCAATCCTATTCTTTATTTCCCAGTTCTGCCTGTCCACGTGGCCACACTTCCTTCTTGCAGGCAGAGTGACTCAAAGTACCAAATTTACATTTTTACCATCTCCCAGGATGCTCACTGAATATGGTCTCCAAAAACCAGTTTAAGTGCTTTCAATTTGAAGCTGAAAGACTTTTAAGCCTTTCTGGGTGAAAAAATACTGGTCATCAACATGCAAGTTCTTGTTCAGTGCTGCTTCTGCCACTAACTTCAATCCATCTTATGGAAAAAAAATCCAGACAAACCCCCAACCATACATCCTCTTAGCTTCTAATTTGGCTTCCTTCCTTGACATCTTGTTATTCAGCAGACTTTGAGAGCAGCTGCCACTATGCTTTCAGAGCAAACAGCATTTTAGTTAGCAGAAGAGCAGCTGGGAGACACAGAAGTGAAGCAGACAGGCACATCTCATGACATGACATGGAAAAAGTCACCCAGAAGCATCCCAAGTCTACTTCTCAGACTTGGAAACTGGAGACAATGCGCAGAGGCAAAATTCATGAGTTGGTGAACAATAAGGAAAGGATAAAGGAAAAAACATAAGCATGCATTCATTACTTCAGAGTCAGCTGGAGCAGCTGCCTGACCTTGGGCTGAGTGGTCAGTGTAGCAGGGCAATGGGAAAATGCTCGAAATACCCAAGGCAGAAAGGAAAAGTCATCCTCACTGTGGGATCAGAAGTTAATTCTTTTTTCAAACTCCATCTTTTATAGGAACCCAGCCCTGTGTACATAGAAGTTATCTCTCACAGATACTTTACTTTCCTCTCCCTTATGTCAGCACAATTCAAGACTCAGAGTAATGATATCCTTGAGCATGTCAGGAACAAAAGCACACAAAGAGAGGAGACAGCTGTAGGAATTAAACAATGTGCTGTGACTTGAAAACTAAAGCAAACATTTTGACAGGTTCTGCGGACCAGGCTGTCAGCCAAAAAACCAACCTTTTTATAGATTTTACAGCAACCTTGAGGTTTCCATAAGGAAACATGCTGTTTTGCACATGTTTATGTTCTGTGAATTTAAGTGTGGCCAATCTACTCTTTCTAAGGCCACTCAACTCTGCCGCCATACTTCAGCCCCAGCCTGAACCACCTCAGTTCACATTGTTTGCTTTCTGCCCTGCTCTCTCAGCACAACTCACCTTGCAACTGGTGGCTTAAGCAGCACTTTACCCAGCTCTGCCAGGTACTCCTGGGCCGGGCACGCAGCCCTTCTGCTCTTGTGCATGGTAAACATGGTTCTTCCTCCTGGGAAAATCACAGCTTGCCCTACACTGTGCTCAGGGCAGCAGCACTGCTGGCTCACTGCTTTCCCTTTGCATGGAGAGGTAACCTGGCTGATCTGAGAGTGTCAGATTCTTAGAATCATAGAAGAGTTTGGATTGGAAGGGAGCTCTGAAGGCTATCCAGTCTAAACCCCCTGCAATGAGCAGGGACATCTTCCACTAGACCAGGTTGCTTAGACCCCATCCAGCCTGACCTTGAATGTTTCAGGGGATGGGGCATCCACTATCTCTCTTGGCAACCTGCTCCAGCATTTTACCACTCTCATTGTAAAATACTTCTTCCTTATACATAATCTGACTCTTTTTTGTTTAAAATTTATTCCTTGTTTTATAGCAACGAGTTCCCAGGAGAAGAAACTACAATCTCCCACCGTTCAGTGTAAGTGAGGGAGGTATCGCAGCAACAAGACCTGCACTTTTGGCCAGCATCCAGGAGGAAGCTCTTCAGAAGCCATCAGCAGCAACCATTTGTTTCCTTGAGAAAAAAAAAAATTATCTTGCAATCTCTAGGAAACCGCTGGAAATCACTGCCTATTTTACCAACAAATATAGCTCAGATAAGCAATAAACTGTTGACTTTCACTAGTATTTCAAGATCTAGGACTTGAAATCCTCTAGGAATACAGTAACATTGACACATCCTTTTAACTATATTCAAGTTTCTCACGATCACGTCTTTTAAGAAGAAAAGGGCAAGTTGATGTCATGAGAAACAAAAATTATTGTGGTTTCACAATTAATCTCAAAAGGCCACATGTGTTAAAGAGTACACTGGGTCACTCCTGCTTTTCCCAAAGGAATTATTCACACAGAGCTCATGTGTGATACCTCTCTCACTGATTTATAAAAGCTCACAAGCACTGTGCTACAAATGAAAGAAATCACGTGGCCTTATGCTCAAATTTGCTTTATTTGGCTTCTTTTCATCCAGGGAAGTATGGAAAACAAGACAGATAACATATCAGTAGACCATGTAACTTTAGATAAAAAATAATTAAGCAACAAACATGACACAGACAATGGTTGTAAAAATATAGAATACACTGTTTTGATTGACTGAAGTTATTTTCAAATTGAACTAAACTGCAGCTACTGTGATTAAAAACACTTCTGTAAATTCATCTCAAAAATTTTGTTCAAAATCTTCTTTTAAAAAGAAAAAACACCCCAAAACACCTTAAAATCCCCATGAACTCCCACTTTCTGTACAGAAAGGAAGCATAGTATAAATCAAAACTACTAAAAAGCCCAACTTGCAATGACGCATTTCTGGTATCCCAAACAAGTCATTTCAAGTATCCCAAAAAAAAAAAAGGGACCAGTTGGTGTTTTGGTTGGATCAGATTTTTTTTTTTAATTAGAAAAAGTGAAATATACAAATAAATAATTCATATTGCGCCTACAATAGTAGAGCAAATGTCACCCCTCACATCCTCAGTAACACAAACAGACATACATACAAAATTTTTTACCAGACTCTGGAGAGGCCACCGCTCTAGAACGAACAAAATACTTGTTCTGAACACTGAGTCATAAGTTTTAAATCTCCACTGTTGATTTTTCAGATTGACAGTTTGTACCCTTAGTAAACACAGGACATAAAAAGCACAATCCAAAATGCTACACACTCTGGTAAGATGGAGTATTTCAGATACACAAACAAATGCTCATTAAAGCCAAAATAAAAGAGAATACTGTTGGTGATCCTAATACAATGGCAAACATTCATACAGAAGGAAGCCTGAGAAACACCTTAAACATTAGCACTCATCAGCTGAACAAAAAAGTCACCGCAGGACTCCCTGCAGTCCTCCCATCTGTCTATCCCGTCAGTAAAATGGGCGACTGTATTGGTTTTACATGGCCTGGTTTTTGGTAGCAGGGGGGGGCCACAGAGGTGGCTTCTGTGAGCAGCCGCTGGAAGCTTCCACCGTGTCTCACAGAGCCAATCTCTGATGGCTCTGAAGGTGGACACGCCGCTGGCCCAATTAGAGAAGCTGGTAATGCCTCTGTGAAGACATATTTAAGAAGAAAATCAAAATAGCGCATGGGCATTTTTTTTTCCCAGGGGTGGCGAGGCGCTGCCGCTGGGGCATCCCAGCGCGGCCCACGGCGATGCGCTGCCGTGGCCGTTTCAGCACAGCCTGTGGCGAGCTTTGCCTGCCTGGCTACCCCTAGCCAGCCGTGCCACGAGCTCAGCGTGTGGCATTCTACCCAGTGAGGTCCAGCCACGGAATAATGGCTTTTGGCCACCTAAGCGATTCATCTGTGTTTAAAAAGACACCAAAAAAATGGGTAAAGACAGGGAAGACTATTCTGAACAGTGCATAAGATGAGCACAAAAACTATTGACAAAGTCCATGCCTTTTGACAACCCAGCAAGGAGTAGCATAGGGTATTAAGAGAAAGGAAAGGAAAGATGGAGAAGACAATGCATCCACTACTGGCCTTTGTTACCATCTCCTCCTCACTTATATATTTAACCCCACCGCACACATCCGTAAAAAACCCAAAAAACCCAGAAGAAAACACTCTAGGATTAGAAAGAAGTCAAATAAATTAAATTACTTATATATTATATAAATTACTTACAATTGTTCTTTCCAAACTGTGGCTGCTACTGCCTTTATTTAGTCACCAGCTTGGAGACCTATTGCTCTTCCCCACTAATTTTGACAAATCCAGTGTGGTTTGAGTCCTGTGATTTTGAGTCCAGCAGGTATTTCCAGACAGAAGAAAAAGGAGTTGGAATAGCTGGATAAGAGAAGAAAAACCAAATGATGGGAAGAGGGTGATGAACTCAAGAGTTGCTGGAAGTGAAATTACAGACAGCTTTTGGCAAAAATTAAATCCCTCTCTACTGCAAGAGCAATTAGGCACTGGAAGAGAATCCCCAGAGAGTCTGCAGAGCTTCTATCCATGGACTTTTTCAAAACTCAGCTGGAAGAAGACAAATACATTTTGCCCAGCAGCAGTACCAAGAGCGACATGGGCAAAGAAGGTTTTGCCTGGCAAAATCTCCTCCTCCGCAGAGCAGCAGACCAAGTGCAGAGCAGACCCTCCAGTCCTACATTTTAAGATTAAAGGCCTAGAGCAGATAACAAACATTGTGCTAGTTGTTTCAACAATCAACTCAGCTTCCAGACAGGGCAGTGTATATGATGTCTTTTCCTTTTTTTGCTGCTTCTTTCCAGCCAGTCAAATTGTTATGTGTAATGTTGGCTTCAGGCTGCTGGCTTCTAATGATCTGGTAAATGGATGGAAATCCTCAAGTATCCTAGAAAACACAAAAACAATCCAGGAAAGGATGAGTCGTGGCCATTATGTTGCTGTCTCAGGTTTTGCTTAGCAGTGTGGCTGCTGTTGGGACAGGAGGAAGTGAAATGCACAGTGGGGAAAGTGGGGAGCAACAGTTACAAACCCACCCTTTGGTGAACAACTTCCCTGCTTTTTTAATTCTGGAAATCACAGATGCAGAAGTCAGAATATGACAGTGAGATGAGGAATATACAAAACCCAGAAAGGATTTGTAAACTGTGAAAAATAAACCAACCTTCCTCACTGGTAATAGTACAACAATAATTAATTAACACACATATATTGAGCATATAAATAGTTTGATATCTCAGAACGTCATTTGGATGTTTGAGATCCAGTTTGTAACTCTACCTTTGCATGGCTTTGGAGACAATAATAAAATATATGGCATCTTTTCACGCAGAGGAGTATGAAAGAGGTTCCTTATCTAGTAACCCCGCATACATACAAAGTATTTTGTAAAGTATTTTGGAATCGCATATATAAACAATCCTTACCAAGGAAGTGAATGAGAAATTGAAACAGCGAGGCAACTATTCAGATATCACAGGATTGCTATTTTTTCTCCCTTTCAGCTGCCAGCCATTTTATTTTCTGGTTATATACAAAGCCCTATTGTTGGAATGAAAAGGAGAAGGAAGGACCAGAAAATTATTTCATAATGAACTATGAGCACAAATATGATTCACAAGATAGAAATGGTACTAGTCACATATACTAAAAGCCTCCCTGTTCACAAAGAAGGGGCTTTGTGTTTTAGTAGCATAGACTTCAATCCCATCCGTCCCTTTAGACGGGCAGGACAAAGTCCAAGATGTTTCCTACACCACTACCTTCATCCTGTCGGTAGGTCACCCATGTGACCTTCCCCTCCTTCCTCCTCTGAGACTCCCTTTTCCTGGCTCTTCTAAACGGAAAGCATGATAAGGCGCATGCTTTTCCCGGCAAAATAAACAAAGAGAAAATAAACAAAATACCAGTCATCCCTGTGCTTCACAATGAAAACAGGTAGCACCAAAGTGTGGAAAGCTTGGAAAGTGTGCCCATCTTCCCTCTATGTATGATACAGACCAGAGGGTACTGCCAGGCACGTTTCCGTGAACAGAAAATTAAGTGGAATTACTAGGGAACAGGAACTGTCTGGAAATAGTATGTAATTAAACCCAGAAAACATCTTCACTTGAGCTGCAAAATATTTATGTCTGCAGGAAACCTGATGGGCAGCCTGACAGCAGAATTACTCTTTCACTGGCATTTCTGTCATGAGGGTTGTTGTTTGGTTTTTTAACTCCACCCCTCAGTAGCTCTATTTAGGTCTGTTTGGCTATACTGTTTTTACACTGGCATTTTTGGATTTTGGGATTTTTGTTTGGTTGGCTGGCTTGGGTTTGGGTTTTTTTTTGGTGTAGTATTAAGAAGAGTAAAGGAATGAGGCTGTTGTATATTCACTGCATATTTTTTGCTATTTTGCAGGAATTCAAAATAGGACAGATATAATCTCCTACTCCCTTAAAAGCCACCCTTAATAGGAAATCAAGGCTACTTTAAAATGAGCCTCTCCAGCTGGGAGGTGACTGCCAAGAGACCCATTCCTCTGTGAGCAGAGGAAGTGTGTTATGTCCATCTGCTTCATGAAAGAGGGAGTTATGTCCTGAGTTTATCATCTGAAAGTCTGGTATTTAGCGGTCTTCTCTGGAAAAATTATTCTGAAAATTCTCCTAAATCTAAGCTGCTACTATATTGTTCTCAACTACTGAGTCTCTTGCTGATAAGAAAACCAGATGTCAAAGCAAATCCACTGAAGAAACATGCCACGTTGTAAGACAAAATAAGAATTGTTGTAATTTTTAAGCCAGAGCTTAGAAACAGAGCCTTCCCCAAACTGAATACAGACTGGAGAATACTGCTATAATGACTCTCCCAGAATTAATTACCATCTTTACTATAAATGAAACAATGAAAAGTGCAACTAAGTACTTGTTCTTATAAAGTTTCCCAAAACCTGGAATTTCCTGCATAACACTTATTTCCCAGCCTTCCAGGACATATTTGGCCACCAAGATTTGGGTTTCTCATACTCACATATTACAGCTGATCAGCCAAGTTGCTATTTTACACTTACCAGACCTGATGCTATGCTATTTGTAGCAACTATCAAACTTCAAAAGGTAACAACCAGGGCATCTTAAATTCCTGTTCAGGGTACTAAGTGATCTCCAGCTCATAACAAAGAGGTATTTTGAACCTGTTTTGTAGTACTTGTGTAATATATGAAGCACACTGAGGTTCAGCATTTCTTTGGAATACAGACAGCTGGTTGTGTTGGGACACAAACAGAATTGTAGAATCATTAAGGTTGGAAAAGACCTCCAAGATCATCAAGTCCAGCCTTTGACTGAACACCACCTTGTCAAGTAAACCATAGCACTAAGTGGCAAAGACAATGCTGCTTACATCTGAGTTCCACAAAATCTGCACTTGAAGAAAACCTGAATGTTTTGATTTCCAGACAGGAAAAACACATTTCTATGCTGGTGCTTTCTGCAGAATGGAATTTTTGGCCGGGCCTAGTCTCTTCTTCTACGACTCTTCCAGTTTTCTTCTTCCAGGTTAACCTATTCTGTTCAGCTTTCTTAACTATTCACTATCATATCTACCAATTAGAAGCCTCATTCTTTTTTCCTCTTGTTATAATTTTTTTAAACACAAGCATACTATTTGACTATTTCTGAAGCTTTCCACATGGCAAAACCTGCATAAGCTACCCAAGAGAGATCAACATACCAATTCTTAAAAACCAAACCAAACCCAAAATAGCCATTCTAGCCTTTATATGCATTTGTGAAGTAGTCCTTCCTCACAGGTTACCACAAGCCTCCAGAAAAAACATATGCGTGGAATTTTATCGCCCTGCAGACTGCTACATCCTAAAAATTACTTTAAAGCTTTTTAATTGGCCAGGCTGAAATATGAGTATCCTGCAAGCCATGAAATAAGCAAGTGATGCTATGGAAAACATTCAAGTCAAGACAAATGACAGGTAAGACACAGGAATTTATTCAGGCTAATAGTTTATATAAAAGAATAATTTATTCAGGCTTTATTTTGCTTCTGCCCAGGCACTTGGCTTCTTAACTGGAATGCTTTATCTTGATGTGGTCTACAGTTAAGGTCTATTAGTTGAGTAAGGAGTGAAAGGATTTAAGTTTTTATCAGATGAGCAGCACCAAGAAACTTCAGGGAGAAGTTAAGCCTGATGATTCTTTGCAGCCTGCTCACTGCACTTCTATCGAGTGATAGGCACAGCTAGGTTTGCCTGCCTACTTGGTAAAGGATGAGATGTGAGTTTTCCAAAGCTTGTGTGTCAGCACTTGCCACAAAGGCTGCTCAGTTTCATTCCAAAAAAGTCACTTTTCCACAAATGTTGTGAAGAGACTTCACTTGGGACGTTTTCAGGGAGAACCAAAATGTATGAATGCTCTGGAACTGGTACACAAGGCAAATGCCTGAGGGATGGGACGTCAGATTTCAGCCCCAGCTCTTGACCTGATTCCCAAGTATCTACCCTGAAGAGGAAGGAAACAACAAAAATAAAAGCAAAGCAAAACCTAACCTTACTCTCAGAAGCAAAAGCACTTTGAAGAAACTTTGTCAGAGAAGGGTCCCCAGCCACCTAGATGAAAAGTTACTATTTTACTTTAAAAACTGAGCATCTTGATAATACTGGAAAGGCTGTGCTTGTTATCTAGTGCAAAATGAAAAGAAGTATTGAAGCCCCAGACAGACCCTGGCATCCTCCAGCCAGTGCTATTAGCTCTCTATTGTGCTGTTACAAACAGCAAGTCCAAAAGTATGTATGTAGGCTCTGCTCCTCATTCCAACCAGTCTGAGGACAATAGAGGATAAAACCAGAAAAGGGCTGTCTGAAAGATACTACTGTCTTTTGGGTGAATCAAAACTACCACCAATGCTTTAAAAAGCATAAACATATCTTACAGATGATCAAGGAAAAAATGAGTCACCACAAAACCAGACTAGGATCCATAGCTAAGAGGTTAAGGGGATTTCCTCATCACAATATTTGTGGAGTGGTAACACACTATAAATACAGTGTTAAAAATTACTGTAGTGCCAATATTTGTGGAGTGGTAACACACTATAAATACAGTGTTAAAAATTACTGTAGCTCCACAGATATTCTTAATATTCTAAGGATGGCCGGGAAAGTGACAGTGGAATCATATACAAGATAACCTGTAAGTAATCCTTAGCTGCCAGCAGAAAAGAGCATCCTGGGAGAGAAAATAAAAAAAAATCAGATGATGACAAAGTGATCAAACTGCACCACCACTGAAGTTTTACAGCAAAATAATTAATGATGCCTTCAGGGAAACAGATGTAAATTAGGAAGACAGACTACACATTTCCCTAAGATGGTCACTGTAGGAAGGAATATGATGAGCTGGTCAAAATCACTCTGAATGAAGTAATGCTGCCTTTATTAAAAACCAATCAGGTCAGTGCATTATGTTTTTGAAACTCAAGATCAAAGGGCAACGGAAAAGATACAGACTATGACTGATAAAAACTAGACTATATTAAAAGAACAGAGATTCAGCGACTTACAAGCTCACTGCAGAAGTCACATCCTGGCATCAGAGTTAATCAAAACCCATGAAAAAACAGAAGGAACACAAACAACTGATGTCATTCAAATCCTGCTTTTCTTGATAAACTTTAATCCAACAAACACCCACTGCTAAACACTATTCATCTAATTTATGCCCTTTGCCCCAGTGAACAGGGATTTATGTTAAGTGTTGACCTTGTGATACGTTGGCATACATGTGGGGTCAGGAATGTTGACATCTACCCAGGCAGCAGGACACGAGACCCCACTTCTCTTGGTGACACAGCGGGACTTCAAGCTTTGAGCCTTTAGCTAAGGAAAAAGAGGCACAGTGCTTTCAGTTGAAACTAATGCTTTTCTGTGTCTTATGCTTTCCTTACAAGGCAGGGGAGGAGGATCTGTTCAAAGTTTCCCAAATAACGTGCAGGCTCTGTTGTTGTGCATCACAGTGGTGTCTCTGCAGCAGTAAATCATGTCTTATGTGACCCTTGTCATGGCACAAGGACACACGAAATGGCTTGGGGGTTCCAAGCCCGATACCTAGTGTGTGGTGTAGGGCATAAGAAACCTGCTGTCGCTGCCTGCTGGGGATGGCCCTGTTACAAACTGTCACTGGACCCACATAAAAGCACTGCCCAGAGAACTGCTAATATCCACAGGCCAGAAACATGCTAGGACACGTTAACATCCTCAGCCTGCTCTAAAAATGAACATCCTAGTCTTGTCAAGTAGCATTTCACTGAGTGACACTGCTCCAGCTTCGGGTCCCACAGCGCAGACAGAGCATCCCAGTGTGGTTCTTCTCATCTGCCATGCACTGAAGGGGTTTCAAAACACTGCAAGGCAGCACCTGTGCTTTTTGGAACTCTCTTTTCCTGGTTAATCTCAGATCTGCTCTAGGGGTGACGTCGAGCTCTATCACATCATCTCCATCTCAAGGTCTCTCCTTCAAGATATGCTTAGTACAAGCTCATTTGTGTTTGGAATGGTTGTTCTAGAAAAAAGATACACCTTTATTGTGAGCATTTCATCTTTTTCTTCTGATCCTTTAAAAAGCAGTATTTAAGAAAAAACTCCTTGCGCTTTAACTTCCGGGTTGGTCTGAAAATTCAACAAGAAATTTTATCTTCTGAATTGTTTATAGAACCAATGGAAGGTTCACATCCATTTTAAAATGAAGACATTATGTCTGGGGTGTAAGAACTGGTAATTTCTCTTTCTTCTCAGTGAAGACTTTTGTGTCTCTGGCAGTAGCAGATTGATTAGGTCAACCCCTCTTAATAGTAGATGCTGTAGGTCTAAGTTAACAATAGACAGGTGTGATACTCCTTGAAACATTTCTTTACTTTATATCACGTTATCGCCCTGAAGCACATATCTAAATAGTCAGGAACTGACTTAATATGTGCTGGTGTTTCTAAATGTATTAGTGGAATTTAAAGCCAGACATGAGATTTGGATTTAGTTAAACAAGAGTGAAACTACCAACAACAATCAAATTTCTGTCATTTCTGAAGTTTATGGTGTGCCTCCCCAATTTTTTTCTGTTCATTATGTTACTACTAATTAAGACTAGAGAGTTGAATTGATCTATGACCAGGTTATTACACATGCAGAGACATTACGCTGACTGCAACTTCTCCTTAATTCACCATTAGGAAGCACACTCACGTGCCAAATTTAAGCACACTTCTTCATCGCATTACCCTGTTTGTCTTAAAAAATAAAAAGATGGTGCCGTGACCCGTAGGAAATGCTTCCCCTGAGAGGACATCACTCTGCCTGGGTGGGTTTCTCTCCAATGTTTCATTCATCTGCCAAAAATTATCTGAGCATACCAACTACACTTTATGGGCTTCCTGGAAAATGTGAAAGATAAGTGAATTACTTCTGCTGAGACTGCTACCTGAAAGCAAACCAGGAGCAGCATGTCCTGCTCTTCTTGGATCCTTCCCTCACAATTTTCAGCCTTGGATTGTCCCTTGGCAGTGGGAAAACAGCTCTTAAAGTTATACTCAACTGAGGCAACCTCTAAAAACCATAAACATATTACTATTACTATTTAATATTATTAAATTGTCCAATATGACACTCTCATACCCCCAGTGGTATCTCAACAAAGTCTCATTTCTTCTCTGCACATGATCAGACCTTATTACGGGCGCTAGGAAAACCATGTGTTTCCACACATCAGCGACTCACCACTTCAACTCCTCCTGCATATTATCTTCCTCCAGAACAGCATAATCAGAATCAGAACTATGATGACTACAAAAATCACCACAATAATCACCAGCCAAAGCAATGACGATCCCTCTTCTGTGAAAACAAAACAATAAAAAACCCACAGCAGATTAATCTAGTTTATAGAGAGAAAAGAAAAACAAGCCAAAAGGATGTCTGATTAATGACAGTGGTTCCTCTGATATGGTTAAAGGTATTGCTAAGATAAATGAAAGCAGCAATTGCTCAATAGAGAGAGTAAACATGCATGTATCTGCAAAAACAAAACTACTTGCCCACAGGAAATGTGAAGAAAAGATGTGTTCATGACAAAGAAAACTGCCCTTCCCGTACCTGATACTGTGGTTGGCATACACACACAAGCAGAACTTCATACAAGTCTTAACACTTTTGGAAGAAAGATTTTCTTCACCCAGAATTTTATTATTTTTACTTTTAAACAGTTAACACTGTTGAAAAAGCATCCTTAATTTTAAGAAAAGAAGACAGGCTATGTTTTGCTGCCTGCAAATCGCTCTACCCAACAGCTGAGCATAAATGTTCCTCCCTGGTTAGACATAAGCCACTTCATTTGACTGCCATTAATCAAAATGCTAATATAATGGCTCATTTCAATGTTCACTGACATTAGCTGGAAAACAGTGTGACTTAAAATTTATTTGACTCAAGCCAAAACTGCTATGTCTTTTAACAAAGATATGTTGAACTATTCACTTGAACTTCTCATCCTCTAAAATGTAAGATTGTTAAAAAACAAGCTGTTAGCTGTTTTTTTACCCACTTAGTAAGAAATAACAACAGTCTTAGTTTTCTGCTTTCTGAGATACACATATTCTTTTTAAAAGACCAAAATAAAAGAATACTGGAGACAGGAAAAAAAGATTAATATGCTTTTTCAATTAATATAATTCAGAATTAAGAACTAAATAGCTTTTGAATGTTTAGAGAGTAGATATTAAAAATCAGATCCTGCTCTTTACTACTATTCTTATAACAATCACTTGAGCATATAATTTCAGAATTAACCCACAGCTACAAGCTGCTTTTCCTGTCTTGCTAATTTACAAGTGGTCTTCAATTTAAGGCTCTGGACTTAGAGACATAAGAATTTTAAATCACCCAAGTCAATGCTCCTATATGAACGAAGAATGGTACTTCAGCTTTTAATGTTTCTGTTCCTTATCTGAAGAAACAGGGTGAAAGTCTTTCTAGCAGAACAGAATGTTGGAAATAAATTAACACTAAAAGATATTCAGATGTTACATTAATATATCTAAGATTTCTGTACAAACCAAATGTAAATATCTTCAACTGACTCCCTGCCTGTATGCCTGAAAGTGCTATTCCTCCCTGACCATTACTGCAGTGGACATGTGCCTTAGCAAAAAAATCAGAGAAGCTAGAACATAATATACAGGTTAAATACAACAAAACATGCAGTAAGTTGAACTGAAACATTTGATTCAGAGACAGTTTGTTATGAATTTCAAAACTTCTGAGTTCCTCAAGCAACCCATAGAGTTTCTGCTCATTTTTCTACTCATAGATATCAGCTGACATATTTATACTTATTTTTAGGCTGTTAAAAAGAATTATGAAGGCCTACGTGGAAACCTAAGTTCAACTTGCTGCAAAATGCATGGTGCCTCTAAACCTCATATCTCCCTAGCTGATTAGTCTGGCTTTTTTTCCCTCTTGGATAGGATTCCTATATGTTATTACCTCAAAGACAACAATGAATGCAAATACGATTTCCAGACATATACACATCTCATTCCCTCCTGTTCCCAGAAGATTCCTATCCAAACATGCTAACGCAAAACATGGAGGCCAAGAGAATGCTAACAAGTTGCTTGTACTGCTTACCTTTTACTTTCACAGGCAATTCAATTTTTTCATTTATGTTGTTTACACTGCAGGTCAAATCCTGTGCACTGATGCTCTGAACATTGTAGATTTCCAGTTCACTGGTGATGGACACAACCCCATTTTTGTGCTTGACTGTTGTCTGTGTAGGAGTAGAATCGAAAAGGTTGTTCCAAGTGATGGTGGGCTCTGGGAAGCCCTCAGCATTACAGGTGACTATCAAATGACCTTCAGAATTGTCGGAATGGACAGATGCCTTGAGACCTTCCAACATACAAATGAGACAAGTCATCACCACAGTGAGCACCTGGTCATAAGCAGTAGTAGCAGTCTAACCATTATGAATCAGAGCAAAGCTTACTGGATTCGCACTGAGCCCAGTGGCAAGGAATGCAAGAAGAGTTCCTTGGGTCAGGTCCCCTCCATCCCCCATACTGAAGTTATATACCCCAAAGATTTCACTCAATCTGAAATCAAAGTATTAAAATAATGTGTTATGTAAAATCATTTCTTGGTCTTATCTGCTAATTCCCTATCAATGGTAGGGTTTGGCAGAGCAGCTCACAGCACTGGGGTTGTACCTTGCAGCAAAAGGAAACTGCAACAGGCAATGTTGGTTTGCCCAAGTTCCAGCTGGGACTGATCAAGGGCTTACAAAGATCCCACTCCTTGCTTTTCATCTGCTACTCAAGGAATAACAAACAAGAGCCCAAAGGACCACAGATGTCTTGAAAATGATCTACAGAGTTTTGCTCACAGCAGTAGTGCTATGTTTCTACATCATATTTCACCAAGGGATGCTCCTATCACTGCAGTTCTTGAATCTGCTCGAGGAAATACTGTGGGTGAGGAAACACCTCTTATTTCACTAGAGACATATCCCTGCAGAGAACCTCACCAAAAACACTCAGGCAGGTATCTCCGGAGAAGGAGCCTGAAGGGAAAGTATTGAAGAGACACTTGTAACATCCTGAATCATCCATTCCAGTGTCCCAGAAAGTTATGCTTGTCTTGTTGAGTTCCAAACTTGTGAAATTCATTCTGTCTTCATAGGGCTTGTGAATCTTTAATCCGTTTATTTTACTGTATGTAGCTATATTATCATGTAATTCTCCTGACTCCTTTTGCCACGTCACTTGCAGAACATCCATGGGTTTTGTCAGGGCGCAGCCCAAAGTCACATTGCCACCCATCCTCACTTGTGTGTGTTTAGCCTGTGGAACCACTGTAATGACAGTAAACAGCTAATGAAATGGGCAGATATCACACATATTCAGAAGCCTAATGTTGATTCTAGGGCCTGGATTACTCACAGACAAAACTCCTTCAGTTACATATTGTTTCTATGGCTTTCCCCTACAAAAATGTCCATCTCCTGCAAACTCCTAGAAATCAATGAAGTTATGTTGATTTACATTGGCTGAGGCTTTACCTTTCTTCTGAGCTACTTAAAAGAAAAAAAGACTTATTTCTGTACCTGTATCTGCAGACTTCCCTCTTAAGTTTTACTAGATCAGCTCATGTCTTTCTATTCTCAGCAAATACTCAATTTTTGTTTCCTAAGAGCTAGAGGAAGATTGAATGCATAAGAGAAGTACACACTAAGCCATTATCAGAAAAGTAAATAGCAAAATGCCTTAAAGAGACTTTCTGAACTGTAGTTTCATGGTGCATTTGAGATGGAGGGAAGGAAGTTCTTTAGGGAATACCCCACTCTTGGAAGCTGTCAACTCAGGTTAACAAAGGTGTCCAGTGTCACTGTAGATATGGGATGCTTCTTGTCCCTCCCATCTCTAAATGCTGCTCCAGGAGGTCTTGTGTCACAACTACCAGCTCCATGTCTCTGTCTCAGCTATGTAGCATGTCGAACAGCACCAGAAATCTGTATTTCACCTATTTTTGTCTCTCACTCTGTTGAAGCCTCAGAAATCTGAAACCAGTTCCCCAAACATTTTCAAGCAGATTTCAGGAAATTCAACTTACCATTTGCCTTTCCAAGCCCAGAACATGCCAAACACAAAACCAGAACTCGTAAAGTCATTTCGGAACAGAAAATCTGCTTCACCTGAAGAAAGACAAGGAGAAATGACAGATCATCTTCTGGTGATATTGTATGGGTGCAAAAATTAACAGTAGATTTCTTATGTGAAAGAGAATGTAGTTCTGGGGTCAGACAGCAAGATTTGACAAGTCTTATTGCCCTGTTTCCTACAACTGAATTGTAGACCTGCTTGGAACTGAAGTTGGTGTTATATTCAAGTGGAAACATTATTTTGCAAAAAATACCTCTGTAACACACTCTGTCCACTGCTGAGTTTTTTTACCAGTGCCTGCAAAACTAGCTGACGCATCTTGGGACCATCTTCTGTCAAGAATGTAAGCAAAGCCAAACCTTTTAAAGACAACATGCAACAAATAAAAGAGAGAATCAACTGCAAAGCATTTTCTACATTATACAGGTTAAAAAGGGAGGGTTGGTAAACAAATATAAATAAGAGGAAGGAAAAAATATTTAAAGCCACACTGTGCTAAAACAACTCCTGATATAACTCTCCAGTTACCAGGCACAAACAGAGACCAAGTTGTTACGTGTGGAATCAGGGAACAAGAACCCATCAGCAACGAGCCCACCAAAAAAAGTTTGTGTAGTCAGATATTTGAGCATGGCTATAAAAAATTCAGATAGATATTCATACAAGCAGGAAGAAATCAAGCGTCAGCATAGCAAGCAGAAATTATCGAGTTACAGAATTGTTTATAAAGCAGTGAAAAATGCGCCACACCTGCAAGCAAGCAGAGTTTTCAGTAACAGCCCTCTGCCTCACTGCTTTAGTACCCTTTAAAGCCCTTAATGCACCATCGCACACGCCCATGGTAGCTACAAGCATCCCCACAATGAGGAATGAGGTTATACCGTGTGGATACACACAGTAGCTATACGGGGCACAGAAAGAAAAAAAGGTCCCTTTAGGTCACAACCTCAATTACAGTACTGCAGGGTGGGGAAACAAAAACCAAAACGAACAGAAGAAGAAGAAAAAGGCGTTAAAGACTGGGGCAAGTAAAGCGCAAATCCTTTACTGCGCCTTCCCAAACCGCGCCTCGGAGGGCTCCTGTGCCACCGGCTGTGCCTCTCCCTGGACAAACCGCTCCCCCGCTACTTTCTGGGAACCTCCTTTAATTTTAAAGAAACTGTCACTCTACTGGCGTCACACCAGGCTTCCGAAGGCAGCTGCTGACTGAGCCCGGCACCTGGAGAACCCTCCGGCTAAGAAAGACGGAGGAAGGAGACGCGAGTCGCGGGCGGTAGCTCCAGCTTTCCATGCCCCCGGCGGCGTCCCGCTGCCGGCGGCGCTGTCAGGCTGACCCGCGCCCGGCACCCACTGCCCACCTCCGCCCGAAACCCTCCTCAGACCTGGGAATGCGACCGGGGAAGGCGGCGAGAGGGGTGGTTGCTCACGGCCAGGTACGTGGAAGCAGGGAAAAAGATGGAATGAGAGCCCCGGGGAGGCGGGAGCCCCCACGCCTCTCCCCCCCCGCGTCACTGCCCGTCGCTTGGCCCGCAGCCGGCAGTGTCCCAGTGGTACAGCAGCGAGCGCCTTACTCCTCCAGCGGTAACCTTTCCCTCGAGGGTATTCATAACAGCCCAGTAACAAATTATTTTGGGCTATATCTCTTATATAATTGGGAGTGGTCTTTTGCTTTCGCCGCCGCCTTCCTGTAGGGTGGACAGGAAGAGAAGCAGCAGAAGTTACACTTGGCAATCTCGCTGCCCTCTTCCCGTTGCTAGATTAGGATCTTCCACTGATAAGCAGGGATAACTTATCAGGCCTTGCCAGGCCTGACAGAAACAGACTTGACAGAAGCAACCCATTTCCCAGTCTGATCAGTTAGAAACAGCATTCTTAGTGATCAATGCAGGGCATTCTGCGTTGTGTCTGCGCTTTCATACACATGCACATATTCGTACACTGTTCATACCAGTTGCAATATTTATCTTGCCAGGCTGTAGAAGGTCTCCTGTTTTAAGCCATCATTGCTCACAGGAAAAAGCAAACAGCACAATTTCAACCCCTTGCCAAAATTAATCGACAAAGATGCCCACATAAACCCAGAAACTCATTTAAGACACAGATGTGTGGGAATATGTGGAGCAATCTACTAAACTGTCTTCAGGAAGAAGGTGATGTTTGTAGCTTTCCAGGGTCATCCCAGGCTCACCGTGCATTAACCTTGCCTGTCCTGCTGCTCTCAGTACCTCAGTGGGCAAAGGAGTTTCTGTAGAAACAGAAAGCTTCTGCTGCCTCCAACAGATCAGGCCTAACTTGTTGCTGGGGTCTGGAGGTCAAGGCAGTGTCTCTTCCAGATGGGTAGAAGTGTATTTGAAGACATCTTCCCCATCACTGTGCTTGATTTAGTGCAGCCTTTTTTCCTGTCAACTAACTAACCAATGCTACTTGGCTTTTCAACAAAATTTCAACTTTACAACTACCTTTATTTCCACCTTTCTTTCTATCTCCTAGGACCAATCAATAGGTCTTAAATCACCTAAATTTCCCTCTGCCAGCCTTCCCCTTTTTGTTCTCTCTAAAACAAGCCAGCAACTAACCCCCCAGTTGTTTGAGACTGATGTATCTATACCCTTCACACTCCTTTTGTTTTAATGAGAAAAATGTGTTAGCAAGTTTCCTGTGCTCACCTGCCTTCACTATAGCTGAGGGGATTTTAGAGGGAACTCCAGAGAACTTCCCACTGCACAGCTTAAAATAAATTTATCCAGAAGTGCCCTGTGCCATCAAAGCAATGAAAGGAGGGAAGTCCCAATGAAATCTTCCTGCTCTTATTTCATGAAAATAAAGGGGACTTTTGGGGGATTTGAGCAATATATTGTAGTAACTCACATCTACTGAGGTGGAAAATGTCTGTATTTAGACAAATGTTATTACTTCTTCAGTGGGCTGGAGAAACCTAAAGAAGAAAATGATGAAAGAGTCTGGAAAACAAGAGGGCTGCTTCTTTGGAAGATAGGGAATAAATTAGAACTGAGCAAGGAAAGGATGGTACTGAAGTACCATCAGGTACTGAAGGTAACCTCAGGGCAGGGGCAAATGAAAATACTCCAGACAAACCAGCAATGGCAGAAGATTAAAAATATTTTTTATTTAGAGGAGAAAAGTCACAAAAACCCTCTTCTGCCCTATTCTGTGTTCTTATGTCAACTGTTTCTTTTTACAGGAACCTGGCTCAGCTCAGTGATCTTTGCCAAGTTTTACAAGGTTCTTTGTACCTTACCTTCTCTGGAGCTGGTGGCGACCAAGGTGACCCAGACTCTCTGGGATGATAAAACCTTTGAAGTTACTGAGAAAGAAAGTAAGTAGGGAGCTCTTGTCCTAAAATCCAGAGTGGTCCTTGTTCCTCTTTTTTTTATTTATTCAGCTGTAATACACCCTGCATGCTGGTGAAAGAAACAATCTAAAATTCCTTCTGTTTTGAATGAGGTCTATTCTATCTGGGTGGACACATTCCACTATTGATATATTTCTTCATTCTTCCCTTGATTTCTGGACTAGTGACCTCTTATAAGCAGAGCCGTTTGAGCCACTAGCCAGTGAAACCTGCACAGGCTTGAGGCAAATGTATGATACACCTGATCCAAGCTGCCATTCTTTAACAGGGAAAAGGTAAAAAAGGATGAATGAAGTAAGTGACACGGATTCCAGTAAAACCAAACACAGTTAGTTTTAGAGGAAGTAGTGCCTGCTGGGGGCTTAGCACATCTGCTCTGCTGATTAAATTCCCTTCTGGCTCTGCACACATCACTTAGCATATCCCCCTTATCATCATGCTCAAGCAGTGAATCTTCAAGTTGTAAATGCTCAGATGGGTCTACTAGAAGGTCTAGCCTGGACCATCTGCTGGTGATTCAACAATATGATCACAGTCAAACCACATCTCTCTCTCAGGTTTACTTCTATGAAACAAGCAAATGTTAAACTGTTTAAAGTTTGAGATCCTGCCAATTCTCCAGTGCAAACTGCACAAGATTTCCCAGCAGAAAGTTAGCCATGTGGGTGGAGATAAAAGCACAAAAAATTTCTGGAGTCCCTATCAGTGTCAATTTATCAGTGTATAAAAGGAGACTGGATTGAGGAAGGGGAGCACAGGGGAGAACAACAGCATGGAGTGGGTGTGGAATTGGAAGAAGAAGAAAGTGACCATGGTAATGAAAGTTTTAGCCCATAACAGGGCAGATAAGGGGGGCAGGGGGGCACACAGGTAGTACACGCCCCACTGCAGCAGGTGGTAGGAGCTGAGGAATTCATAATTGTTAAAGTGTTGCATGTAGATTTATTTTACAAATGTGTGCATGCACACACACACACACACACACACACACACACACGAAGTGCAACTTATTAATAAGGGGTCCTTAAGTGATTTTAGCTTTAGAGAAAGATCAAGAAAAAAACCCTAAACATGCTGCTGGGCTTGTAGTATTAGGAAACGCTGTATAAAGTATGGTTTGTGGAAGAGAGGGGCCTTGAGGGTCCATGAGAGGCCACAAGGGGACAAGAGGGGCTGACAGGGTAGATGAGGTTGCAGCTGGGGACTTTCCTGCAGCTGCAGGCAAAACAAGTTGATGGAGGAGTAGAAGAAAGGATTTTGGGTTTGGAAACTGATGAAGGGTTTAGTCCCACAGCACGAACTTGTAGGGAAGACCCAGAGAAAGTTGTGAAGGTATGTGATGATTGGATATGTTATTACTAGGGATTTGAGTTAGTTGTTAGAAGCAGCATGGAACATGTACAATAATTAGGAGTGAAAACTGCATTAGCAGAACAAAGCCCAATAAGGGGGGCATTGTAGAAGAGAGGCAGAGAAGGAATTACAGGCAATTGTACAGAGATCTGTGTGCTATTTGTTACGAGAAGGGCCACTGGAAATGGGAATTTCTACGGGGAAAGGGACAAACAGAAGCTGCTGGACCCTGGACTTCACCCAAGGCTCCTGATCAGGCAGGAAGGCTCCAGATGTTAGAAGATGTGTGACGGGGACTGGATGGATGTGTCATCCCCAGCTGAACGTCTGGTTACATTAACACTGGGGAATGACAAACAGAATTTCTTAGTAGATACTGGGGTGGTGTATTTGGTTTTAAATAGGCTTAAAGGAAAATTTAGTCAGGAAACAATTCATGTTGGTGTGACAGAGCAAAAGAAAAATCGGCCTTTCTTTCAACATTAAAATTTGGAATTGGTAAATGGGTGTTAGCCTATCAATTTCCTTATATACCTGAATGTCCCATACTAATACTAGGGAGAGATGTATTGAGTAAATTAAATGCACAAATTACATTTCAAAAAGAAAAAATCCAAGTTTCTGGCTGCAGGCTCCTCTGTTACAATGAGCTGATTGGGTTTGTCCTGAGGCTGAGGGATTGGTGCAGTGCCTGCTCAGGTGAACTGTTCTGTGGAAAGGCTTCACCTTGTAACTGGAAGGGTACTTGCAGTTCAGGAGATTTGCTGTTTCACGTGGACAAAGGAGTCTGGGCCAGGAAAGAAAGGAGGCTATCTGTCAAACTCCTGAGCCCCTTCCTAAAAAAGAACTGAGCTTGAATGCAGGAAAGTCTTTCAGGAATTAAGCATGCTCTGTTGACTGCTCCTGCACTGGGACTACTGGACTTAGGGAAACCTTTTGAAGTATTTGTGCATGAAAATTTCCACTTGGCATTGGGGATATTGACACAACAACTGGCATCCTAGAAGAGCAAAGGATGGTCAGCCTGCCTCAGGACAGTAGTGGCAGCAGTCCTCCAAATCCAGGAAGGAAAAAAATTAACCCTGGGGCAGAAATTGATGGTTTTTGTGCCCTGTACAGTTGTAGTGGTGTTGGAACAAAAAGAAGGACACTGGTTATCACCAAGAAGGATGTTAACATACTAGACAGTACTACTAGGACAAGATAATGTGGAGTTAAAAGTAACTAACTCTCTGAATCCAGCATTGTTCTTAACAGCTGACCCATAATGAAAGGAATTGGCACATGATTGTTTGCAGACCACTCAGCAGATATACTGTAATTGAGACGACCTACAGAACTTGGAAGACATGGACTGGGAACTCTTCATGGATGGGAGCAACTTTGTGAAAAATGGAATCTGAAAAGCCAATTAACTCAGTGGTAACTCAGCATGAGGTAATAGAAGCCAAAGCTATAACTCCCAGCACATCGGCTCAGAAAGCAGAACTGCTTGCATTGACAAGACCATTGGAGCTCTCACAGAATAAGATTCTAAATATATGGACAGACTTAAAATTTGCTTTTGGAGTGGTCCATGTCCATGGAACCATTTGGAAAGAGAGGGCTGTTAACCTCTGAGGGATCCCCTGTGAAACATGGACAAATAATAGCAGAGATTGTTAGAGGGAGTGCAGCTATCTTGAAAGGTGGCATTAATGCATTGTAAAGGTCACCAGTCTGGACAGACCCCAGTAAATATTGGAAATTGCCTGGCTGACAAAGCGGCCAAGGAGGCTGCTGGTGGGGACATCCTGTTGCTCTTACCTGAGAAATAACAGCATTTGGACAAGCAGGCTTCCGATCATCAGGCTAAAGATGAGCAACTGGCAAAATTGTTACATGCTGAAAAGAGTCCTGAAGGATGGTGGATTACACCCAGCAAACAAGTAATAATTCCCCAACACCTTATGAGGAAAATCACAGCGGAAGAACCTATGGTAACTCACTGAGGAATAGAGTCTATAGCAGAAGCAATGAAGCCTCAGGTTTTGAACATACAAAGGACTGGTGTCGTAAAATGCATTGCTAAAAAGTGCCAAACACGTAAAGAACAATGCACATCAAATTAGATAGCCTACACCTGTGGCTGTTAAGAAGGGAAATTGTCCAGGAGACTACTGGCGAATAGACCTTGCTGAACTGCCACAGCAAAAGGGCAGCAGGTATTTATTGGTACCGGTAGATACTTTCCCAGGATGGCCAGAAGTTCTTCTTGTTGCACTAACAAAGCTGGTAAAAATTTTGGTGAAGAAAATTATCCTGAGGTTTGGAGTGTGAGTGGGAATGTCACCAGACAGAGGTTCACATCATTGGTGAAACAGCACAAAGCCCAGCTATAATGTTAGGGGTAAAGTGAGACTTGCACAATCTATGGAGACCTCAGTCAAATGGGGAAGTAGGAAGAAAGAACCAGAGTCTAACAGAATATATTAAATCCTATGGGAAGGTGTTACGATACAAAGCAACATGGCATTTCCAGGCAGGTGCAGAAGGGAACTCCTTTATTGCAAAAACCAGGCCTTTTTAAAGCTATTAGGCCTTTATCAGTAACATTCCTTTAAAACACAACAAATATAATTCAACCAACCACCATAAACCATGATGTGAACATGATGGTTATATAACTTCTTTTCTATGGTTACATAACTTGTTTTCTATCTCTATTGCAGCTGAGTCATTACCCAGAATCCTTTTCTACTTAGCCAAAGTAATAGGAGTGAGCCACGATTTTACAAGGCCTTCATTTTGTAAGGTTTTACCTATCTACAACAGGAAGGTGTTTCCTTCTCTCCACAGATACATTGTGCTGGCAGTACCCATGACAATGGATATCACAGCCCATCCATACCAACCTGGAGACTGCCTCAAAACCTGGACTGAAGAGCCTCTCCAAGAAAAGTGGAAGGGACCATATCAAGTGCTGCTAACCATCAATAGTGGTGTGAAGGTACAAGAAGTAGATTCGTGGCCCCCCAACTTAGGATGGTTAAAACAACTGTTTGTACTTATTGTGATGTTCTTACTCATGATCCTAATCACTTGTTGCAATGCGTACTGCGGTACAGACTAGGTCAATACAGTAAGTGGATATGAGACTTTGAAGAGATTATATTAGAGTCTCAAAGGGGCAATTTGTTACCAAATAAGTTATATTTTAATGAATAAACTATTGTTGGCTTTCTAACCTAGCATACTGCTTGTAGAATTTATTTCCTAGTTTTTGGTGACACAGTGTCTTGGTTTAAAAGACAAACGTCTGCCAAGGAAGGCGGGAACCTTCCTGTCATGGAAAGATGACCCCTCCCTCCAAATTACTGTAACTTCGAAATTACAGGGCTTTCAGGCAAAAATATAGGAAAAGGGATAACAGTTCTTTACTGGAAAATAGATACAGATATGTAGCGAACAGAACAAACAACACCACAGTAACAGCGAAGTTTCGCGCCTGCTGAGCGCCGTGTTTCCCCTCTGGTGTAGTTATGAGCACGGCCGGCAGGGGGCGCTGGCGGCTCCGGCGAGACAGATAAAGAGCAATGATCCCCTCAGCCGGCGCCGGGAGGGAAGGAAGGAAATTCATCCTTTTGCAAACTCAGGGGCAGCGTTCGATCTCAGCACTACCAAGAGCAGCTGGCGGAAGCAGGGAAAGCAGGCAGATTCGATCGTAGTGCCGAATTGCAGCGTGGAGCCGAATGCACAGCTCCTGCGGCACCACGCTCCCGCTCTCCTCAATCCCCCGAAACGGCAGAAAGGGAGGAAGGACCCACCCCCCAGCGAAGTCTCAGGCAGAGCCCAAACCTTCTCACGCAATATCCCCAGCCTCCCGAACTGTGAGGGGGAGAGCTCACGCCCCCATTCAAAACTCCCAAACCCCCAAACGATTCCATTGGTATCCCAGAGCTATCCGCCACCTCCCCTTGTGTCTTAATCGCTGTCTATTCACCGAGAAACCTGCCCCCTCCCCTTTCCAGCATCTTCCTGGTAAGATTGGGAAGAAATTCACTGAAACCTAAACCCACCCCCCACAAGAAATATGAAGGTGAGGTCATACCTCTCCCCCTACTTCAGCAGGCTCTGAACCCCTCACCTGGAGTACCACTGGTTACTGTCTCACAGTACTGAGCCTGCACATTTTCTCTCCACAATTTCCGCTTCCCAGTAGAAAGTTCACTTTGGAAAACGGTATTTAAACATCATCTTGTGTTATGTTTATACTCATACATTGATGTCTTCCAATCATAGTCACAATGGAAGAGGACACACACATTGATAACAACCATGAAAAAAACCCACAGATAAATATATAAAAAAACAAAGATAATGAGCACCTTATCTCAGGAAACCCTCATTTGAGGAATGCCAAGGAGAAGCCCTCATTGTAACCCACATGCATACAACATGACACATTTCAAGGCAAGCTGAATTAGCATGGGATTTTCAGAACTTGAGGAATGATTGTCTTCTAAATGCTGAGCAACCCTTGCTTAAAACATCACTTGAGATTGACTTCTAAAGGTCCCTTGGCCAAGAAGCCTGAGATTTCTAAAGGTCCCTTTACCAAGAAGCTGCAGAAAATCCTGCTCCGGAGGCAACCGTGGGCAGAATTTGTCAGAGGAATTTGGGCAGTCTGGCTGCTTTCCCAGGTACTACCAAATGGCTGCCATTCCCATTTCTCATTGAAAGGAATAGGAGGAATTCGGCTTCACAAACAGACATGTAGAGATAAGGCCAGCGACAGAGACAAGATAGTAACAGAAGGAACCATTCAGAAGAATGTTACTAATTGACACAGAATGTTGCTCAACCAAGGCCCGTTAAATTCCTGAACCTAGAGAAGAAGAACAAAGATACGAAGGGGGTTGCGTGCGCATTAGAAGGGAACATGTAGTGACCGTGTCGTGAAGTCTGTACCTTCCAAGTACCTCAGCCAATGAGGAAAGGGAGAGGGTGATGCGGGTAGGAAATCAGGATTAAAAGGAGGCTGTGTTTTCCAACAATTTGAGAGAGCCCAGGGGAAATGCCCCATGGCCTCTCCCTTAATTGAATAAAATTACAGGACTCCTCTGTCTCCTTTTGGACATAAACCTCTGGCATCATGAATTTATCTGCACATCTCTAGCATCTCCTTTTACCCATCGCTGGCCAGCCTGGAAGTGTGGAGAACAGACTTGGGAATATTTCCACATTCCTTTCCCTGGTCCTTGGAAAGACCTCTTTCTCCAGGAGAGCAAAGAAAAATTGATATTCCGTGCCCAGTTCCTTCATCAGTCCCTTTCAACATCTTCTCTTCCAGCAACCATAGTCAGTGCCTGCTGCTGGGCAACCCTCATAGAGTCATTTCATCATGGAACAGCTTTGGATATGGTGGTTGTAATTTCTTGATACCAGAGATAGGGGTGCTGGATACCAAAAGACTGTTTGAAAGTCCAAAGAGGAAAAACACAGTGCTGGTGAGTTACTATTTTAATGGAAGACTCACTGAAGGTGTTTTCTCTTCAGTGAGTGGATTGGGGATCTCTCCAACTAGTGAATTAAAGAACTTAAATCCAAAAGCAAAATTGTGTTAGATTGGGCATTCCTTCATTACAGCTCTGGAGACATGCTGGGAATTTGAGCTTGTCCCACCAGACACAGTTCCTTGGGGTTTAAATAAATTGTAACACTTAGGATTTCCTTATAGCCCCTGCCAGATTCTGCCCAGCCTATTACATCAGAAGTGTTGTCTCCAATGTTGTCTTGGCGTGGAGCAAGGCTGCTGTTCTTTTCCTGTAATTATTTTAATTAGGGGGCTTCATTACTTCCTCAGAGGGTCTTCATTACTATCTTCATCACCGGCCCTCTGGATGACACTTCCATGTTCACAGCTCCCAGCACATGTAATTCACTTCTGCTGACCTCTAGTTTTTTATCTTACTGTACTAAGTCACTACTAAGACACTAAATTTACCTTTAGTTAAAGATAACCCAGAACTCCTCTTACCTAAACAATTCTCTATTGAATTTGCTTCCATAGCTAAACAATCCTCTATTCATTAAGTTTCCTGAGGTGTACAGGTGTGGATACAGAAAGTGCTGTTAGAAAGGTTTTCCAGATTCTTGCAATATCCTTTCTCACGCAAGCTATGAAAACAGTAAGATGGTTTTTGTATAACTATCTGATCACCTGGTTTGTCTAAGTTCTGTTTATGATACACTGGTGAAATGTTATTGAAATGGGTGTTGTAAGACCTTAGCCAATCACCCTAGGGCGTGGGTGATCACTGGCCAATCTCCTTATGTGATTACACATATAAGTGGGCATTTATTTAATTAAATACTTCACTTTCTTGCTGGATACGAGTGGCTTAATTTCCTCGTCCCTGGTATACAACCATATATAGGTCCCCGGAGTTATTTCCTGCAGGTTCAAGTTCAGCTGTTTCTTAATTTTCTTGGGTTTTTAACCTTGTTCTACTGACACTAAGTTAAACACAAATTTAAGTAAAAACAAAGTACAAAAAACCCCACATAAATTCTTTAGCTAACTAGGACACGACTCCTTACAAAGTTCAGGGGACCTCAAGACTCTTGGCTAAATGAGATATAATTCCTTTTCACTAGAGGGTACTGTGTGCTTACCACAGACAGTGCTCTGTGCTGAGGCTGCACCGCCACAGAAGCTGTCAGAGGAGCCTTTGCAAATACATTGGAAGCACATCTCTGAAACACCTCGTGTAATGACACACAGAGCTGGAGGGGAACTTTCCCAGATCAAGGACATAAAAAATAACATAATTTCTTTTTTTTTTTCCTCCAAATGCCAATCTTGGTCTAGTTCTGTTGGTCTTGGCCCAACCATAGCACAGATCCTTCTGCCTAACTGCTTGTGAGACATCAAAGAGCATCCCAGGACTCACCGGCTGGTGTGACTTGAGCCCTGCTGGCCCTCAGAGGCTCACCCATGCTCACTCCAGGTGCCACACCAGGGACACACAGGCTCCGGCCCTGGTGCAGGCTGGTGGCTGGCACTTGGCCTCTCTCACTCAGGTCTCTCCCGCTGCTGACATCAGGGCCCCCTGCACACATGCACACCAGCTGGGGTGTCCCTCACCCAGGAGAAGAGTTAGAAATGGAGTTTAATGAGAAGACAGGACAGACT
The DNA here is from genome assembly GCA_013399875.1 of Gymnorhina tibicen. Taxonomy (NCBI): domain Eukaryota; kingdom Metazoa; phylum Chordata; class Aves; order Passeriformes; family Artamidae; genus Gymnorhina; species Gymnorhina tibicen. The sequence goes on along the minus strand of VXAZ01010351.1, from coordinate 812,330 downwards.
GTGGTGACAGGGCACTGGGCCAGCCCAGAGAAGTGTACTGACCAGCCTCCTGCATAAATGAAACCAGACCCTTTTATTCCTTCATCCATCCATTTTCCCAGGCTTTTTATTCCCAGATGCCCTTGATTCCTCCCTTTCCCACATTTGTGTCCTCCCCTAGGAATCCCATAACAGTCCAGTGCAATCCCCAAATGCACTTCATTTGCATGGCATCATGTGTCCATAGCCCTTAGGCAGTGATGTCCTGAGTTCAAAAGGTGCTCCACTGATGGACTCATCTGGATGGGTTTCCCACAGAGACCCTAGGGCTTAGGATCTCCTGGGACACCCCTGGGAGGGGCCTGGACAAGCTGCCTCTTCCTCTGAGTCCTTAGTGTGGGCTCCTGAGCAGCCTGGGGGCCCCTGTGCTCCTCTGGGCTTGTGGAGATGGCTGGTGTCTATCCTTCCACTCCTGAGCTGGGGAGCAGCTGGGCTGGGGTGTCACTTGGACTCTCTTGCATGCCATTGCCTCTCCGTCCTTCATGGGAGAACAGCCAAGCTCCTTGATGGGTAACCCAGCAGGACTACTCCTCAACTCACTTTCGAAGCTGTGGTTCAGGTACTCTGCTTCCTCTGAAAATGAGAGCCTCCGATGTTTTCTTGATCCCAGGTTTCTGTTCCTCCGTTTGTGAAGTGTGGAGCCAGGTGTCTGCTTCTGCAAGAGACCCAGAACAGTGGTGTGGTAATCACTACACTACCTGGCAGAGAGAAGTGATGAGTAGACAAGAGGGTTCCCAGTTACAGCACAGGACCACCAGGAGCTTGCAGGGGAAACAGGGAACACATGGGAGGTCAGAGCAAAGTGTCTAGTGGCAGGGATTCCCTGCCGTGACCACCTACTGGTTCTGTCTATGGATGCCAGCAGCCCTCCAAAGCATGTTTGTGTCTGCACCAGGAGGAGGGCAGGGCAGACCCTTGTGGGGAAACTTCTGTGTGAGGCTGCTCTTTACAGCACCCAAGCTCTGCAGGGCTCCCTGGCCTTGTCCAGAAGGGACATCTCATCTGCCCTCCTGGACATTTCCAGTGCCTCTTCCATGCCTTTGCACCTAAATAACTTTGACTAGCTTTTCTCCTGCACCCTCCCGGCCAGCGGGGCAAAACAGTAAGCAGTGTTTCCTGATCACTGCTGGAGGTTAAAGGGGCACATGTTGTGTCATCTAGCCAGTGTGGCTGTCCCATGCAGCAAAGCACGGCAGGAGAAACAGACCCTTAATGGAGGATGTGAATAATCACTAGAAACCTTGGATGTTTGTGTTACCTCGTTTTGGTAAGTGATGTGCTGCTCTTTCGGTGTGTGCAGGCACTCAGAAGCCCTCTCACCTAGGCCTTGCTGTGGGCCTGTCTCCTTTGCAGGAGGTGTGGGTGCACTGTGTGTCTTCTGCCTGGGAAAAAAACCACTGCATCAATTAGTCCCATGATGCTTAGTATACCCCTTGTCATTTAGAGTGAATTGTGCTCTTTTAAAAGACACTGTTACAAGCTGGATGCGTTTCCAGAACAGATATATAAAAATACCACGAAGAAAGAGAAAGGCAAATTGCAAGGTGAACAGAGGCAAGTCATGTCATTTGCAAGAAAATGGAAACTATTCTTACTTGTTTCTTCTGCTGTTATTTAGTCTCATGCCACAATATATAAAGACTGGTGAGAGCAACACAGCTGTTAATACTGATGTGATGATGATTGTGCTCTTCTGAACATCTACAAAAAGAAACCAGTAAGTTCACACAGTACATGAAGTGATGCCAACCTGCTTCTGGTGTCCTCTTCCAGGGGATGGGACTGAGAGTGCAACATTCAGCATTTTGTGCTCATTTATACTTTGAAGGAGAGAAAGGAACACTGTAACAATATAACTCCACCAAAGGTCCTCTACTGAAGGATTATTTTATGTTTTTAAATAAATAGTGATAATGTCTCACACTTCCCTGGTATCAGGAGTATCAAACCCCAGAACTTTTACTCTTGACCTATTTGTATTTCTCTTTCTGTTGAAAGAAGTTTTATCACAAGACAAGTGTCCCATCCTTCCTGACGCATATCCTCCAGCAAGATAATCTATGTGAAATGTTGTTCCCCAGCATTTGTCAGTCAGGAGCCTGCTCTGCTGGTACCCTCCAGCTGTGGGTACTGCTGGAGAGCTGATCCCACCTGCTCTAGATAAATGGTTATGCACAAATGTAGACATACAGAACCATATATAGATGTGTATGCACAAATATTCGTGTTTATTCCATCTATATATGCACACATCCAGCACACGCACATAAAGGTGCTACAGGGAAGAGTCTTCTGGAGGGTTTCAAATCTTGGAATCTTCATCTAGCATGAGATCTGAAAGATCTCACAGAAAGTTGTCTAGCAAGTCCTATGTAAGTACAAGCTGCTCTCCCACAACTGCACATCCTTCCCTATGCGCTCCCCACTACACATTACACATCTCCACACAGCTGCAGCCTACCTTCCCTTCCTTTTTCCAGGTGAAGTGCCTTAATTTTCCTTCCTTGTGGGTGGTCAAGGAGGCAGAAAAAGTCATGGAGGTGGTTGGCAGAGAAGGTAAGTCTGCTTGCCACCGTTACTGTTCCATTTGTGTTTTGGACGTGGCGTATTTCAGGTGTCTCCTCCAGGCCTCTGTCATGCAGCCATGTGATGCTGGGGGCAGGCTTTCCTGTTGCTGAGCACACTGCAGTGAGGAGGCCCTCAGTGGGCACGAGGGAATGGAATTCCACTGTGAGCTCAGAAATTGCTGGCAGCAAAAAGAGAAGGTGCTTTTTACATGCTGTGGTGAGTTTACAGTTAAAGCTGGGTGGGTTTATCTCTCTGTACAAGGTTTTTATCCAAAAGCATCTCCTGGCTTGTTTGCCTTCACTTCCCCTGAGGAAATTGTTGCTTAGAAAATAGAACAGATCTTCCCAAACAATGTTAGAGTGAATATATAAGCAAATCTTTGAAAGCTCTCAGGTACACAGTATGGCAAAAACTACACATGCAACAGTAATTCTACAATTTTTATAAGGTCAATTGATTAGATAATACCTGTCACGTATTGTCCAGTTAAAAATTTAATTGGTTAGGTAACAATTCCGGTGCGGCAATCTGAACACTATCCACCAAGGAGATGCTGCTGCATGGAAAATCTCCATGTGGTGGATAGTATAATGACATCCCCACCTCCTGACTACACCAGACCTGAGCCGAGTGCCAGAAAGAGAGAAGGTGTTAGTGGAAAACTTACTTTGGATGTTGAGACGTATCTCCTTGCTCATGGAGCCATGGCCAAACACATTGAAAATGCATCTGTAATAAGACTCATCCTCAAGTGTGAGATTTTGCAGGGTGATAGCTGAGGCCTTTGGGGTTGCTCTAGTGAAACGCACCTTCTTCTGAAACGACCCTATCAGCCTCAGCCCGTGTATTGGGCTGTAGGTGGCCATGTTCTGGAAGGAAGTGCCATTTTTCTTCTGCCAGGTGACTTGCAAAACATCCATCCAGAGCGAGAAGTTGCAATAGAAATTTACCTCTCCCCCGACGGCTGCTACAATGATGGTATCAGATTGGATGGGTTCTTTCCAAGCTAGGAACAAAGCAAACCCCAAAATCAGGGCAGGAGCAAAAGCAACGCACTCAGGGAAGGCCATAATGCCTTGAAACATGCAGTCACCTTATTCCCCTCTTGCAGAACACTGGAGTAAGCAGTTCCACCATGGGGCCACACAGCACAGTGGTGTTGCAGTAGCTAAGCCAGCAGCACTGACAGCCAAAGAACCACAGACCTCCAAAGCACAAAAAGCCTCATGGTGGGTCAGCTCTGAAGTTTAAGATCACCCCGAGTCAGGGTGAGAAGCCTCCCCCCTCAGGCTTTGTGGTTCTATGCAGATTTGGTCTGTCTGGTTGGCCCGTTGGCCATATGCCCCTTTTATGCCTTAAAAGGTTGTAATCCAGTCCTTACTCTGCCCCTTCCTTCTCCCCATTGGTTGTTGTTATATTACCCCACCTTCTCTCCCCCCCTGTACCCTCAAACCATTGGTTACTGGTGCTCTGCCCGCTGCCTTTCTGTGCCCCTGTATAAGTCTGTCACTGCCCTCAGTTCAGGCCCTTTGTCCATGGATCCCTTTGTTGTGGATTTACAATAAACCCTTCGGAACTCTATACAAGGAACCCCTCCTGACTCTTTGCCTCCGGTAACGCAAGAGCTATCCAGCTTGAGTGTGAGCGTGTGCTTTCGTGCCTCCATCAGCACGGGTGAGAAAGTTGGCCTGCTAGCGTGCTAAGCGGTGTTGTAGTCCCCGAGCCACCAGTTGAGATGGCTGGGGGACCAGGGAGCCCAGGAGCTCGGTGGTGGGTGAATTCGGAGATCTGACACCCCCTACAAGTCGGTTGGTAGGATCCCTCTCACCTGGTCTTGTGCCCTGTGTGAGGGTGGTCCCTCGGGTTGGTCAGCAGCCAGAGGGTCACTCTAACCCTGGGTCACACCCCATTGGCCCTCAGCTGTTGTCCCTCCCCTGTCTGTGCCCCTTGATAAGAACCTGTCGGGCGGAGGCCCGGCCTCTTGCTACCTGGCCTGCTTGGGAGCTGGTCAGAATAAACATCGGATTCCCTGGCAAGGGCCACCTCTGACTCTTTGCTTCTGATACCGCTCGAGCTAGCAAGCTCAGTGTGGGCTTGGCCGCGTGCCTCCATCGCACGGGTGAGAGAGAAGCTGTAAGCGAGGTGCGACAAACACCGCCAGGAGTTCCTGAGCCAGGATCTCTTAGGGACAAGCTGCAGCCTCCTCCACCAGCCAAGCCTCACAGCAGCAAAACGGCACTGCTGGAGTGATCTCTTGCCAGGGAGGCTTTCAGGATAATGCGGCGCCCTCTCCACCGACCTCCGCACTGCGTTACACCAGGAGACCTCAGACACCCTGTTGTCACAGGTGGTCATCACATCCTTATCCTCTGCTGTACAGTTCCATGGAGAGGAGGAAGGCAGCATGGGAACGGAGGGCAGTCAGGCTCTTTAGCAAGCACAGCAACCACGCAGCAAAAGCAGCTCTCGCTCCCAAGAGCACCCCCGGTCCCCTCTTGCCGGCACCTGCAGGGCTGTGGGGAGGCAGAGCAGCCCAGGGCACCCCGCAGCCAGGAGGCAGCACGAAGGGCTGCAGAGGGATATGCCCTGCTCCAGCCTCTCCCCAGAGAAGTGTGCACCACCCAGACATGGACACTGGAAATGCAAACCTGCTCCATCCCCTGTGCTGTGGAGTTAACAACACCAACAAAGAAAGGGAATAACCAGGCAGAGCATACAGCTTGTGAGCAAAGATGGAGTGCCCTGTGCTCTCTCTGACCAAGCCTTACCCAATTTGGCTGCTGCTGCTGACTCATGCCCAGCTTACTAGCTACTGTTCCAGTCACCATGTAGTATATTTTAGTCAGCATGATATCTGTGTCTCTCTGCTCTCTAGGAAAGGCTGGAGCTGCTCCAGAGTTAAGCTTGTGTGAGGAAGGGGTGCTCCACTCACCCATTGCTGGTTCCACTCGCTGGCAGCCTCCGCAGAGCAGCAGGAGGCAGATTTCAGCCCAGAAGAGCAGGGGGAAAATCATTGTGGGACAAAGCAATTGCCCAGGAAAGCTCATCCCTTTCCCCGTTTCCTTCAAAGGGGGGCTGGCACTCCCAGGGAAATGTTGAAAATTTGGCGCCTTTTTCAGCACACTCCTCATTTGCCAGTCACCAGCATCACTGGTCAATCATTAATCACTATTGTGCCCTGCCTGCCAACAGCACTGGCTGCCGGAGATGGAAACAAACAGCACTCACTCTTTCTTTTTTTTCTCTTTTTTTCCTCTTTTCTTCCTCCCTCTGCAAAATTTGGTGGTGTCCCTTGTTTACCCCATCCTGGTGATTTGCTAGGAGGCATCACAACCACTACTTGTACCTCTGGAGGTGTAAGTGTGGGATCTTCCTGGTATGTGTGGGAGGTGTCTGATGGAGAGGGAAGAAACAAGGGGCCACAGGCCCTGACAGACCCTGCTCCCTTTCTCTTTGGCAGGAAAGGGATGGTGGGAAGGGAGGTGCTGCCTGTGGATCACTGCCTCTGAGGCTTGCTGGACATCATGCTGGGTGCCAGTACTGGAGTCCTCGGGGAGATCACTTTCCTCGCTTGGATCTGGCACAGAGGAGTCCCAAGCAAGAGCAGGAGATGATTCCCCATCAGGAGAGCAGTGTGGAGACACCTGCAGGTGCCACTGCTTTGCCACAACCCACAAGCAAACCAGAGCCCCCAACTGCATTGTGAAAGGAGTCACTGCAGGGAGCAGGTTTGGCTGAAGTCTCCTCACCTCAGATGTGTTTGCATCTGATATAATGTGGAGGTACATCTTCAATTTCTTTCCTATATAAGAGGGGAGATTGGTGCAGTCATCTTAGGTAATGACCACTTCTTCCCTTCTAGAAGCTCTTCATTGTCCAGGCAACAAAACTAGGCTCAGATATTTTGATTACAGCAAGGACCTTTACCCTCTGAATCTCACTGCATTTTTTACCTGGGCAAAGATCCTACTGGCCAGCTGCATGTTGTGGAGCAAAACCTACCCGCTCACGTACAAAATAACAACATACAGAAATGGCACTAACATCTCTGGTGCAACAGGTCCTGGGAACAGCTCAGATTATAGAAACAGAATCTGTCCAACTTGTTTCCCACATGCCCCTTCCCCAACTTTTGCTCTTTTGTATACCTCCTGAACTTTGCTCACCAAAAGAAGCTAGCTGATCTTCTCTTTTCAGTAATTTATTAAAGTTGCTGGAAGATGCAGTTGTTTAAACAGAACTGTCCCAGGGGACTGCTTGTCCAAGCCACACCTCAATGCTTTCAAAGTTTTAGATAAAGCAGCATGTTTGGACTGTGCGTACTGGAGAGTGTCTCCTTAATTACTTAATTCTTACTTTCTGAAGGGGAAAACTTTCAGAGTCTGCCTAATTGCCCTGTGCTTAAATTGAAGAGACAGCTTTCTGGGGGCTTCTCTCTTTTTTGGGCTTAAATTTTGCTATTTCTGCCGATGCCAAAGAGGAGAATTACTAGTGAAGAGAAAGAGTTCATCAGCAGCTTTATAGCACTGTATTTCCCCCACTTTCTGTTGGTTCATGTTTGTTCTCAGTTCTGCCAGAGATCAAGGGTCATCCTGCTCCTGGTCACAGCCTGTAGGTGAAAGGGTGAGGAGGAAATGAAATGTTGGCTCACTCCTTGCTGCAAACGCAGAGCCAAGAGGGGCAGATATTCGACTAGAAAATGCCATGAGAACAGGTTATCACCAGGAAGGTTCATTCCCCTCATTTTCTGTTGGTAGCTATGGGAATTTTATCAGAAATCAGTTGAGGAACACAAAGCAATATCCAGTGCCAGATCCTCCTGCAGCATCAGCTCCCTACTGTGCCCAGTCCTTACCTTCCCTGGCTGCATTACCCAAGGCCAGCCTCATGTCATATGCTGGCCATCAAGGGACAAAAAGGAATGCAAACTGCTCCCATCCATTGCTAATTAACTCTGCAGACCTCACAAAACAGGACACTTGCTCATAGTCTTAAGGGGTTCTCTTTCTAAGCACTCCTCAAATGACTTTCTCCGAGCATCCCTGTGGCTTGGTTGTCCAACTGGCCAAACTCCTCAAGCCAGTTCATTGATAATGCCTGCAGAAGTGACAGGCCACAGAGAGGTATGTAAGGATTGCAGGTAGCATTCACATTCCAAAGCTAATTTTGCGAGAAGTTTTACACCTGCAAGCAGCCAAGGCTTAAGCTCATGTTTTCTAACAAATTGCCATCTTGAGAATTTTCCTGGGAAAATTATTTCCCCATTTGGCTCCACTTTGAGATCCTTCCCCTGCCTTCAGGCTCTGCGTGTGCCCTTTTGCTCTTTTCTCTCCTTCCCTCCTTCCTCCCTAGCTCCCACTTCCCAGCTCAGCCCTATGACAGCCCTAGATGGAGAAGAACAAGAGGTGCCCAGCAGAAGAGAGGTGATCCAGGTAGGTGGACAGCATCTTCAAAAGTGTGGTAAGGTGGAACAATATTGGGGGAGGAAATAACCTTGGAACAACCGGGAGAGGCAAAATAGGTGCCTGAGTTAAGCAACAGTAATACAAAGTACAAATTTGTTATTTGAGGGAGAGATACTGCACTGAGTGATAGTTCAGCATCAGGTCTGGATCCCACGGACCAGAAAAAGAGCAAAGAAAGAATAAATGTGCTAAGGGAATGAAGGAAGCTGTAGAGAATCAATTAGGGGGTCCCCAAGCCTTCTTGCTCACCTTTCAGGAAAAGCATCTGTCTCACTATTGATGACTGATGCTGTTTCCTGGCAGTTTCTGGCTTCAATTTTCCAAGCTTCCCAACCCAGATCTGCCAGATCACAGCGGAGTGATACAGAGTCACAAACCTGAGGCTAGATGAATTAAAACTGCACGATGACCACAAGATCCTTCTGCTAGGCCAGAGCCCATTGGAGAGCATGGTGCATCACATCCTTTCAGCCTGGGATGTTATTACCTGTGACCCAGGATGTGGCCCCCTTTTGTTTTGCATCCTAGTCAAAAGGTTTCCACCCCAGTGGAGCCTGCAGGGAGCTCAGCACTTTCTCTTAGTGATGCAGCAATGTCTTGGTTTCCCTGTGCAGCCTGAGCTAGATTCCAAGGAATGTCTTCCAATTGTCTTGATGTGGTCAGAAATTCCTACAATACAGATTGTCAGAAAGAAATGTTGAAGTTATATACATAAATGCTGAAGTATTGAGTAGACAACTGACACCTTATTTCTATTAATAAATCCTAGAAAGTAGGCAGCCTACATTTAATACCCTTAAAATCAAATCATTCCAAAGTAGGTATGCAAAGATTCTCAGAAAGCTATGCTAGGACATTTCCCCTTTTTTCCTCTTTGTGTATAGGTTCTGGTATTTAGAGAGAAACCTGCAGCAAACAATGATATTTCTTGTTTCTCAGATGATGGGCAGCTAAAATCCACCACAATCTCATTTATGAAAATAGCTACATTCCTGTAAACAAGGAAGGCTCAAGGCAAATTGATTTCTTTAAGCTAAAATGTAAGCCTGGGTGTTTATGATGAGACCTGGGCTTTCTGTAATTTACCTGAAGGATAGTATCAAATAGAATATTCTTATAGAAAAACAAATTACATTTTTCTTTTTTTCCTAAGAAGTGTAGGGTTTTTTTCTGCAAGCTTTTCATTCCACCTTAGCCTTTTGTGTAAAATTTCAAGTGCTCTTTTACTAGACAAAGCTGCCTTTTCCTCCTTTTTCCTTAGGGTTGTTAAGGACCACAGCTTCTGACACACTAGGGAATTTAAAACTCTGTTTGTATTGTGTAGGAGTCTTTGAAGGAGGATTCTCTCAGGCTTCCCAGAAATTTCAGGTGGCTTTTCTCAAAGTTGGGCAGACTACAACAGAGTCCATCCACAAAGAGTTGGACAAGTATTCACTGCTCCTTTCACACATTGCTTTATATGTCCAAAGATGAAAGCAGCAGAGATATGAGAAGGCTCTTTGTACGACTTCCAAAAATATGAGCAATTGCTGGTGTACTGAGAGTGAAAACAAAAATACACTTGATTTGTATCTGCCTGGCTTGATAGTCTCATTTATAAAAGAGAAAAATGCAATCAAATTAGTGCAATTCTCTTGTTTCAGCTGATTTCCAGGGGCTCAGTGCTGAAAACTGAATGAAAAACAATGGGTTATATTTTCTTCCACGTCTGATTTCATAAGAAAATTTACTGGTGTGGTATTTAGATGAATCATTCCCCCAGGGTCATGCAACAGAGAATTGATGAATGATGCTTTCAAAGTTCTATCACTGAAACAAAGTTTTTTTTCATGTACAAATTTAGCCCCATGCCTCTGCCAGCACTGGTTTCAGAAGAAGAATATTCTTCCTATTTCAGCCAGTGCCTGTAAAATATCTAAGGCAAACATTTCAGCTACACTTACTTCAAAGTCATATCTTCAGCCAGAGCTGTTGGGGCCAATTTGCTTCCATCTTACTGCTCTCTTAGAACCAGGAATCTGGTTCTGGGTATCTGGGTAGAGACAAATACCAACACAATACATCTCTGCAATAGCCTGGCATGCCAAAACAGAAACATGGACAATTTATACAGCCTGAAGAACCTTCATTTTATCTCTATCTATCTCTATCTATCTATCTATCTATCTATCTATCTATCTATCTATCTATCTATCTATCTCTCAGCAGTTTAAAAGGACACTTCTTACATGAGTTAAAACCTTAACCCAAACTGGCTAATATCAGGGTCAAAGGATCCCAAAGCTGAGAGGTGCAGGCTACATTTGCTTTGTGAAGTGAAACACATTACCCAGAGCCAGTTTTATCTAAGTGAGAGGCAAGCAGGAAGGTGGTATTCCTGCTTGCCCTTTTTCTATCAGTTAGGAGAAATTATACCCTGCATCAACACCACTTATCCCTATGCTAGACAAAATGCAGTGACACAAAGTGGCCAAAGGTAGAGTTGGGTGAGACTGACAAATGCCCAGCCTCAAAACACGGCAAAAATCCTAGGTTTTTTTTT
>VXAZ01010351.1:759681-801691 GCA_013399875.1 Gymnorhina tibicen | reverse complement strand
TTGTTTTTTTTTTTTTTTTTTTTTTTTTTTTTTTGGTGGCAGTAGTAGCTCAGAACATTCTCATAGAATTTATTTTGCAAATATGGTCTGCTTCCATTTACTTACAAAGTTAACCTGCTTCATATCACTTGTACTGGAGCAGTAAAATAGAGCAGTCTGTTTCACTTAAATATCCTACCAGTTTTATTTCTACTTCTCATCTCAAGCTCCACACCAACCTCACCTACCACCTCCACCTACAGCCATGCAGGGCCACAGCAGACAAAAGATGTTGGGGATCAAACCCACCCATTTATTAAAATCACACATTTATTGAAACAAATACTAGTTATCTCTATAAACCCATTCAAAACATAACCTCCAAGGAATTGCTTAAAAATTGTTAACAGAAGTAACTGGACAGACAAGCACAAAATAATCACAAAGAAATCTCTTAACAGCAATTAGGATGTTAATCATTCATAGCCAAAAGTTCTGAGTCCCTCAGTCATGCTTATGTTTATTCCAAAAAAGGTGGTTTGTATCTTTTTCATATTCTTCTTTCCCCCACAGCTATCAGCCAGTTAATTATCCATAGTCTGTATTCTTGCATTCATTTCATTGCTACAGGAAGCCAAACGCCACAGCAGTAGCACACAGCATTTTATGGCACTGCATCTTAGTGGATGGCTTTGTATTCTTTCTTTGTAAGTACATATAAGTATTTTTAGGTAAGTTTTAAGTGTTCTGTATTTGGATGTCGTGTTCTCATTCCAATATCATGAATGAAAAATAAATCTTGTACAGAATTTTACTTGTAAGCCAGCTTCTGGGCCTATCATGCTCGTAAGCAGAAACCTCTAAAAGCTTTAAAGAAACCTACATTCAGCTAAAAAGTAAAAGAAACTAGTCCCACACAGAAACAGATACTTTCATGACTGCAAGCCCTGCTTTCCCACACTCCAGGTGATCAGCTTGTAGAAAACTATAATAGATAATCTCTGCCATTTTCCTGGGTTTGAATAGATTTCTCACTGGCCTTGTGCCTTTCTCTCTTCCCTCAGGAAATCCTTTTTTATACCCATGTCCACGCTCCCTGTTTCTGCAAGAGATTAGTTTCTTTTTTTTAATTAAAAAACCCTAACAAACCAAACAACAAAACCTTAGTCTAAACACTTAGTCTAAACACTAAACTCAAATAAACTGCTCTAAATTGCAGGTGCAGACTCCGCAGAATGGCAAGGGCTGAGGCCACACAGCCTGCTCAAGAAGGGTGCCAGGGGCTCTCCACCCCATTCCTGCCCTCCACAAACCCAGGGGAAAACCCTCTTGTCCCCTGGCCTCTTGCCTCATGGAGGAAGAAATGAAGCTGCAATGGTGGAAAAGTTTGGACAAACCATTACTTCCTCCTTTGACAGTTAGGGGGCTAAGGAGAAAAAAACCCCAATTGTAACAGCTGCAGCCAGTTCCCCTTTCCCCTCAGCAGCTGTGCTATTACTAAGTGTTAGGGGGAGCCTAAAAAAAGTATTTTATAGCAAAGACCAACTTTACTCATTCTCAACTCACCCACTTACTTTCATTTTAGTTCACTTGGCTTTTTGACTACAACTTAGTGATTCATGTGGGATGCTCATTTGAAATACATGGAGGAAGAAAAACCATATTACATGCATTTGCTCTGGGAAGCCAGAAGGAGGGGAAGCAGCCTGCACTGGTGGCTTCCCACAAGACCAACATCAGCCAGGTGGGCTCATTTCTCCTTCCCTAAGTCTACAAGAATTCATGAGCATAGGGTGCAATTCAGGAAATGACAGGAGATTACAGCTCAGATCTGACCTACTGGTTATAAACAAAGCATTTTCAGAATAGGGAACACTCCTTGCCCTGCACTGGTATTTATCTACCCATATGGAAATAAATAAAGCACCCACCTCCTCAGGCCTACCAGCCTCCTGCTTCCCACTGCTCTCACCTTCCACTACACTGGGACGCAAACAAAGTGCACTGGACAACCTACTACCCCTGGAACTGCTCTTTTATTGCCCTGCTTCCTCCTGCAGGTGGGTGGGATGCCAGGAAACACAAGGCACTTGTGATGGATCAGGGACATTAAGAAGGGGGCTGTGGAAAGCCCTGAGAAAGAGGGAAGAAGGAAACATCTATATGCCTTTATATGCCTATCACTTTCCAGGAGAGGCTGCTGGAAATCAGATTTGGCACTTCCTCATGACTCCTGGCCTGAAGCCTGTTGCTCCTGGCACCTGGGTTATAAGCTCAGGCTGGCTGCCATCTTGGCTCGATCTCTTGTGCCCTTTAGGGAACAAGTTCAACACCTGAAGTTCGGAGGAGTGTGCTGGGCTGTTCCACAGCTTTTCTGCAGCTCAGCTCCTGGTGGGGGGCTCCTCTGGTCCATCAGCAACCCTTTCCAGGCCAGCAGCCTTACAAAATGCTGCCTTGTTTCAGACAATCCCCCATCCACTTTTGAGTTTGCAATGTTAAAATATCAAAAAGCAATAAATAATGTTCAAACCTCCCAAAAATACAAAGCACGAGTTCCGCTAAATGGATCCACACAGCCAGCCTGGGTTTCAAATAAATACTTTACATTTTTTTTCTTACAAAACAGAATACTATAGTGTAACAAAATAAATAAATATCTATTATAAATTGTCCCTTTTTGTATTTCTCTTGGAGAAAGTCACAGGAGGTTTCCTTGGAAGCTTGAGGTGCCATTTTAAGAGTTTCTCTCCTGCATGTGTAGGGTGGGCAGCTTCTTGGTGTTCAGTGGTATGCCAAGGCTGGGGGACACCGCAGGAGCCCACCTGCCTGCAGCTCCGTACTGCCTGCACTTCTTGGCCTTGGTACAGGCAGGAAGTACCTGATGAAAGAGAGGTTGTTGTGTTTATTTCTTCAAAATATATGGATGTTTTAAGTGCGAGGGTAAAGATCCTGGATATTTGTATTGCCAAATGAGTCCTTGCATCTCTCTGTGAGGGGAGACTAAAGTTTTCCCCTTGCAATCCCACCAGCAGTCTTCAGCTTGGACCTACAGGTATAACGCCCATGGAAGATGTGTTGCATTTCCTCCACTGGTTCTTTTTCTCCAAAATTTTCACCAAAATTCAGGGTGCATGTTTTAGGCATATACTTCAAGGAGGATGAGGAGCCTTCAGAAAACTGGACTGTGATTTTTCTGAAACGATGCCACTTCACTCAGTTTACCCCCACCTCAAGCTTGTATCCTGCACCCTCTGCACTAGGATAGCCTCAGTGGACAACCAGCAGTGCCTCAGCCTGTACTGCAGCATGGGACCCTGGGCTCCCCTCACAGAGGCACAGTTTTCCTCTAAGGCCACAATTTGTTTGAGACACATCCTCAAAGCTGCTGCCTCCATAAGCTGTACTGGCTGTGCTGAAGTAGATTATTTTAGGAGCTGCAGAAGGCCAGTGCAAGGGTCTGGCCACTGCTTGCACAACTATTTTGTGCGTAAGTATAGTAGCAGAGTGATGCTTCTGCCACAGCGGGCCTTGTCATTGGCACAGTGAATGTTTTCTAGCTGCCAGCACTCTGGGGCACCTGTAGGCTGGCTATGCAGAATCAGGTTTCTGCTTCCCAGCCGTCTGGCTGGGGGCTAATTCCTGTGTCACTCTCCAGCCCAGGTTCAGCCTGGCTTGGGCAGTGTGCAGGCAGCCCTGGCGTGGCTGGGTAGAGCCAGGTCATGGTACTGAGCCCCGTGACCTGTGGGGGTGACCCTTGCAGCACCCTGAGGAAAGGCAGACCTACCCAGCATGGCCAGGCTGGGTTTCTCTCTGGGTCACGTAGGTGCCTGAGGCAGGGGTAGAGGAGGCAGGTGAGAAGGAGGAGGGAGGTCAGGGGGACCAGGACCCCCACTGCAATGGCAATGGCCGGTGCCGTGCTGCTCTCTGGACCTGTGGGGAAAGTACAGGTACTCAGTTTGTGAATGAAGTAAAAAAACAACCCGAAACCCATTTCAAACATCCCTTGGCCATTCCCTGGGGTGAAATGGGGTGGGTAGGGGCACTGGGAGCACATTCCAGCATAATGCACTTAAGCAGCACTGCCAGCAGACTTGTGCTTAGGGTCTGATGTTAAGGTCAGGCGTACAGAACCCCAGCCCCCTGAGGTGTGATGTCATGGTCAGGCGCACAGAACCCAGCCCCTCTGAGCTACCCAACACTGGCTCATCTTGTTGCTGTGTCACACTACGTGACAGGGAACCCTGTCATGAATAGTCCTTCACAGGGACAGGGAGGCTGGGGCACATCATGGTGGGTAAGGGCACCTGATGAGCAGTAAGACACTATGTGCCATTGGCCGGGGCATCTGGATGTTCCACAGCACCTCCTCCAGCCCTCCCAAGCCCAGCCACAGCTGCTCTTCCGGTGCCTTCCCCACCTGCTCCCAACCCTCTGAGGAGTTTTCTGATCTACCCCAGGAGGTGTTTTGCAGTTTCTGCCCCACTCCAGAGCAGGAGCAGAGTTACATACTGACCTTGCTCCAGGCTGTCTGTGGGCAGGAGCAGAGTCACATTTAGAGAAGGGTGTTGGATCGTACAGGTGATAGGGTACTCCTGAAGGATTTTGGAGTGGCTGTGGGTAAAATTGCTGATGACAGTCACGGTCTGGTTGCTGAACTTGATGTGGTACTCCCTTGGTTTCTGCTGCAGGATGCTGGGAAGGTGCCAGGTTATTTTTGGAGCTGGTTTCCCTGTTGCTGAGCAGCTCATACCCACCATTTTCTCAGAGTCCTCAGCTTTGTCTGGACTGGGTATAAGCTTAGTTTCCACTTTGGGGTCTGAGATGGCTGTAAACAACAAAGTGACAAAGTCCATTAGTTTCTGCCCATGTTTGAGCAAAGAGCATCTGTATTTACAATTACCTTGGAGGAAAAGTTTGCTATCTAATCTTACATCCCCCCTCCCAAAGCCCCAGCAGTGACAAATAAACATGAAAGTCATCAGACAGCAGTCTGGAAGTGAAGAGCTAGTCAAAAGAAAGGGCAAGAGGGCAGAAGCATCTGTTTCAATTCTGTTACTAGCAGCAGCATCCCAGTTGAGAAGTGGTGATTACGGCTGAGTTAAAAGCAGAAGGTAGTGAAACTGTGAAATCATGTCCTTTTCTCTCTGAAAGAGCTGAACTGCTTGAATGAGTTAAAATTATTCTCCTTTAGAATTACCTGCAGGATTAGCTTTACTGCTGTTTGAGGTGTGTAGAGTTGCAAATCAAAGGACTAAATGCATCTATTTATGCAAGACAGTAATAGTGAATTTGTATGTGGTTACACTATGGGATTTCACCTGTGGAGGGTTTGTGCTTGTGTAACTTTGCTCCCTCTTGTAATGGGTTTGAGTGCATCATAGTATCCCTCAAAACTTTCATTAAAGATCACTTCTTCTGAACTCTCTCACTCCAGAAGATTTGCAGATGCTGTCACATTTAATTTATTCTGCAAGAAGGATGAACTACAGGCATCATTCATGCTTACTCACTCACCCGAAGTCTACTTGTTGATTCCTATTTACACAAACTGTATTTGCAAGGATTAGATAAAGGGGAGAAGTTCAGGAAGCTGTTTTCAACCTGGATAGAACTCCAGGTGAGATCTGAACATATAAGGACACATCGGTGCCATGTGAAAAAATCACCTATTTATCCTTTGACATAAAATCATACCATAATTTAGGTCAGAAGGGACTTCTGGAGATAGTCTAGTTCAAGCTTTTGCTCAGTTTGATAAGGTCAGTTTGTGCAGGCCAGTATCTATAAAGGTGTGCAGTTCCATTTGGGAGTGCAATCCGTGGGTTTCTGTGTGGCAGCTCACCAGCCTGCCTTCTACTTCAGTGCATGTGCTGATGGGATAGGGGTCCAAACCACACTCTACTTCTAGGTCCCTGTTTCTGAGAATATTACTTTTTTTAACCATTTAAGTGCAGTGGCAGTTCTAGTTTCGCTCAAGTCTGGGTTACCATGAATGCCCTCTGATTAAAAATTATCCATTACTATAACTCCATGTGTATATTACTACTTACATAAGAAAAATAACAGTGGTAAGTGAAATATTTATGCTGAAATTAATTTTTGTCCCAACACTAGAACATACCACTATCATTTAGCAATCCTGCTTTTAAATGAGCAAACAAAACTTCTTTTTATTCTTCTTAGGAAAAACACTGATTTTTCCTTTTGTGAGGTAAACAAATATTTGCCTGTGAGGTGTAGCAGACACTGCAAAAAGGGAAAAAGGCTTGTGCCAGATGCATAATGGCACCTATAACCTCCTAGTACAATTCCAGATGCACCTCAAGAGGTTGTCTGTGTCCTCCAAGACATAACTGCCAGAGGGTGGAAGCAAGACTTTGTATACCAATAATTTTGCTGCTTTTTCTTTGCTGTTTGATTTTTTTACAAGCCTGACCTCATTTACTTACTATGGTTGTGCAAGCCTAGAAAAAATAAGCTTGTATTTCTCATTTTTTGCATCATCCACGGACAAAACCTCAACCCCCACAGAGCTGCTGAAACCTCTGAGAAAAACAAGGAAAGTGTGTAGGGGGATTTCATTTGGAACTTCTCAAAATCTCCCAGGTATGAAAAGACTAGTGTCACAAACAATTTATGTTTCGATTAATAGATGATCTCTGAACTTCTTCTTTCACTCACGGGATGCATATAAATAACACATCCACCCACAGCTTTAACTTTAATTATGAGGTTGCGAAATCCAAAAGCAATCAAAGGGAGAAGTCACAGATGTTACCATAGAGGATGAGAAAAATTTGTCAGTGTCTTGCCAGAAACACATGCACTCCACACCTCCTCTTCTTCTGACTAAGCAGTTCTCTCTCTTCTCACAATGGACCCTCGTTCCTAGCTTCTCTTTACCAAATGTCTGTAATAGATGCACTGTCAAAACATGTAAGTGCTTGCTTTTGCAGTAAAGTCCTGCTACACTGTTTGTTAGTATGTGCTGGCTGTTTATGTTTGATGCATACACTTAACTGCTTCTTTTGCCTTTCATCAAAACATTTGTTTCCAGTGAAAAAGTCTTTGCATGAGAGGTTGTATGCAAGTACTTGCTTTAGTCTCTCTTGCAGATCAGTGTTGCAGATGTTTTCAAATTTGAGCTGTCAGCATTCCCAAATATTTGAAAAAGGGACTTTCTGTAATGGCTTTCTGTAATTAGAGGGGGACCAGCAGGTCATGATATGCTTTTTATGTTTAAAGGCTTAGCAGTGGTGTTATAGAGAATGATAAAAGATTGTAGGAATCACAGTGTGCCTCGTGATGACAGAAAGCTTCTTCCAGCCATATGGGGGGGAAAGGGAGCAGTCTGTTTAAAAGAGACCCACCAAGCTTTCTTGAAACTATTCTGTTCCATAATGGATTTTGCTACTGGGTAGGAAATTTCTGCTTCTTCCTGGGTTTGCTGTTTTCAGCCAGGCAGGTCTGACATCCCTCTAGTCACACCTGTTTCTTTTTTCACCAGCAGCACCGTGCCTTGGTTTCCCTGAGAAACTGCGATGGCATTTTTGCACTGTGCTCAAGACTTCCAGGCAAATGGTGCCATCTACAGTGAAGGCAGGCGGTCTCCAAAGATGGTCCAGCAAATGTCCAGGGAATTTTGTGACTCAGCAAGTCTTGCCCATCCTCATGTGGCACATCCTCCTCTCTCCATACCTCTCCCTCAATCCTCATCCTGGATTTCCTTCTCATCCTCTTTGACAATGAGGGCTGGCAAAATATTTCCAAAGTAAAATGAAGGCGGAAAGGGAGCAGTCTGTTTAAAAGAGACCCACCAATCTTGCTTGGAACTATTCTGTTCCAAAATGGATTTTGCTGCAGTGTAGGAAATTTCTGCTTCTTCCTGGGTTTGCTATTTTCAGCCAGGCAGGTCTGATATCCCTCCAGTCATACCTGTTTCTTTTTTCACAGTGTTGTATCCAATTCTTACGTTGTTTCACTTCCCCTCATCACGCAGCGATGGTGCCCGTCCCGTCCCGGAACAGCCGTGCCTGTGAAGGCTGCTGTAATCGGGCAATTACCAGCTTGTAAACTCCCTGGCAGTCCCCTCTTGAGGGCAAAGACATGGCAGTGTTTCATTTTCAGCTGGTGACTCTGATTTGCTCACCTTGCCCTGAACCTCTGAGCCTTGGGAGATTCCTGCTGGCTTCACTCTCCCTCGTGGGGCACCCTCTGGGCTTGTTCAGACAGGTTGTTCCCATCATTAGGAGATGGGGAATAAGGAGCAAGACTGTGGCTTCTAAGTAGCATTGTATAAATCAGCTTCAATGAAATAACCATATATGAACTAAAATCTTCTGTCAGAGTGCCAAATACTCAGTTTGCTCATGGTGACCCTCCAGAGCAGGTTTACAGCACATTACAGGAAGGCCACCATGACCTTGGTGAGGCAGCCTCTGGCAGTGGCCTATGAGCCTATGAGAGAAGTTAAACCCTTCTCAGATGATGCATTTTCATCTGAGATGCTTGCATGAGTTTGTGTCGCAACAGAAAAACATCCCTTTTTTTTTCAGAAGTAGTGCTCTGGTGAAGGATGAACCATAGCCACAAGGCTGGTGATTTTGGGAAGGAATTCCCCCACTTGGATAGAAAAAAAGACCAAACCAAAACCAAAATCAAAAGAAATCTCTGTGTTCAGATTTACATGATAAAAAAGAATGGGATCCCTCTGCAAGGCACTTCCATGTTTTTCCTGTAATATATAATCAGTGTTTACCCTCTGACTGGCTCAGAACTGGGTTTCTTTAGGAAATTTCCTCGATATATGAAATACTGCATGAATTTCTCCTAATTTCTCTTTTCTGCCCTAGGAGTTTTCCCAAAAGAGAGGAAAAAGAACTTTTGTTCCAGATTTGGTTTTCCCTTGTATTTCCCACCACCACCTCCTTTCCCCTATAAGTTAGGAGCTTCCTTTCTCCACACCCACAGGACTCCAGAGACATGTGTGCGGACATATGTGTCTGTGCCTTTGTCAGCAGAAGGTACTAGGGTTAAACAAAATACTCTGCAGGGGTCATATCACCAGTGACAGGTCAGAGACACTGATACTCTCCACATGGGATATGATCTTTGGCCAATGTCCCCACAGCTATCTCATCCCTGAGAAAGCCAGGAGCCAACAGGGTGTCCTCACAGCATGTTTAATGTCTCAGCTTTCTCAGTTGGATGAAACCCAGCAGCTTTCCTCAAAAGATAAGCAGCTTTTCACTCTTGGTTCTTTTGAGTTCATCTATTTGTCTTTATTTCAGGTTGCACTTGCTAGTTGATGATTTCATATGGAGGTGACAAATATTGCCATCTTGACTCATGATTTGCTTTGACTCTCTTCTTTAAGCTAGTTGCTGCTGACCTGCTCAAGATATTCATGTGTCAAATCCCATGAGCTGTACAGTATTTCAGCCTTCTTTTTTTTTTTCTGTGTCCTGTTCCTGACCCCAGCCCAACTACTGTTATTTTTACTCTAGCTTCAAAATCAGGTTCCAGCTATTCTGGTCATGCATGTGCCTCTTTGCGTTTTGAATACTTCGCAGTTTTTTGAAAACCAAATGCAGAGCAAGTTAAAAATTGCCTAATTTCCAGGATTAGGAGGTGAGAGCAGCAGTGAAAGGAAGCAGAGGAGCACGGGGTTTGTGGCTGTGGCCAGGCAGCTGTCAGCACAGCACAGGCCCAGGGAAACTTGGAGGAAGTCATGGGTTAAGCACCAGTTTTGAATCTCGCTGTTGCTGACTTGAAAGGGAAGAAAATTAAAGAACTCTTGAATGCTGGTTTCCCATCAGAGGTAAAACCAGAGAGGGAGAGAGAGCCAGGAAGAAAGCTGAATCATTTTTCCTGCATCAGTGTGGCAATGTTAGGGAAGGTTTTTCACAGGAAAAATGACTTGGTCCTCTGGAAAAATGACAGATGAGCGCCTGTACACAATTACAGTGCCTTACCATAAACCTTGAGACACATCCTGCCGGTGACAGCCCCCGAGGGAAATGTGTTGAAGATGCATTTGTAGCATCCTTCATCTCGGAGGGTGACTCCATGAAGGGAGATGGCCGAGGCTTGTAACTCGCTGTGGACAAAGCTCACGTAGCTGACATAGGCCTTGGCTATCTTTTGGCCATTCATCGTACTGTAAGTTGCTATGTTGTCTTCAGCCCCATCTGTCTCCTTCTGCCAAGTCACCTGTATCACATCTTCTTTTGTGACTGACCGGCATGAAAAAGTAACATTTCCTCCTGCCTGGACTGACTGGACCTTTCTGTTTGTCACCTGCACAGAGGCTGGGGGAGAAGGAGGTGCCACACTCAGCATTTCTCACACTCTTCTGCAGCCCAACCCCAGCAGAGGCCCCCACAGCCCCTCACCCTCATGTCCAAACAGAGCAACTCTGGAGGATTTCTCTATCCCTCCATCCAGGGAAAAATTGAAAATGCAGCATGAAAGAAATACCCAGAGAGTTTCACTGGACCTGCCACCTCTCACACCAAGCATCTTGCCAGCCTGATACCTGTGCTGCAGAGAGCACCACTGAGAAAGGCATCTCTGGAGTTGGGAGCCACTGATTTGTCTGCTAGGACTGCTATCCCACGGGCACCCACAGAGAGGTTCCCTAAACTTTCAGCCGTGCTTATGACCAAACAGCTGTTGGCCCAATACCACCCTCTTAGCCCTCCTGTGGCATGGGGTGAAGCAAATCAGTAAAACTGCTAAAAATTATTATGTGCCCCACTATACATTGTGTAATCACACTTGTCAGACACTGGCAAAGAACAGAAAACCAGGGGGAAAAAGCAAGGTAGGGAGGACCTGGGGCCAACTACACCTGTCCTCTTATCTCAGCATCGAAGTCATGCTGCTGAGAAGCAGCTGCAGAAGAGACCCTACTGAAAGCCCACAGGCAGAAAACTTTCACAGCATAAATGCCGTGGTATTAAAAGTCTCCAAAGAAAAGGAGAAAACAATCAGCGTCCTCTTCCAATTCGTAGACATGAATAAATTGTTAAGGGTACAGGCAAGGTGAAGCTGACAGCTCAGCTCCACAGATCTCTTGGGATAATAGTTTTCAAAGTTTATTTGTGCATGTCAGCATGGCAAGTGAGATATCAGCAGTAACAGTTGCAGCACTGAAAACATAATTCAATTTACAAGAAAGGGAAATATCTTTGCAGCCTTTAAGGAGGAGTGAGGCTGTCTGCAATGCCCAGAGGTTAACCCACTCAACAAAGTGCTCTGAGATTCTGGCTGTGACCACGGCCAGGCAGATTTCCACCAAAGACCAAGAAGCCAGTTGTCAAGCTGTGCCAGTCACTTTGCTTTCCAGATCTCAGCAGTGCCATAGGCAGACTACAAACCATGATCATGGAAACCAGTTTGAAACTAATTCAGCCTTTTCTACATGATTTTTAAATACAAAACCAGTGTAATACACCCGTGCTTTTGATGGCCTGAGCAGATACCTACAAGCACGGCTTGCCTACTTTATGATTTGCCCATTGCAATAAATTTATACATCTCTCTGGAACTTACAAAAACACTGCTGGTAAATTAAGAAGTGGATGCTGTCAACACAACCAGCAGTGACACGTCTGAAGCCCCAGGTAAGTAGTACAGTGCCACAAGTACCGTGTCACCAGTGGGCTTGCCCCAGGAGGGTGCAAGGTGGGAAGGGCAGCACCCAGCAGCACAGAAGGAGGCTGGCACCAAAGTCCCTAATGCTTCTAGGATAATGACACAGACACCCAGACAGACAAGGGAGTTACCTGGAGCAGCGGTCCAGATGCTGGAGAGGAGCAGGCAAGTGACCATCATCATCTTAGCTGTGCGCTCAGTGAGACAAGCGACTGATCCACTGAGTGCCGCTTCCCCTTTTTTATACGCTTCGCTCTTACTCTCGGGACATTCCCTGCATGCATCTACAGTAAATGGCACTTTGTAAAAACCTCCTGCCTCTATGACACTCAACTGAGTTTTAGGGGACATAACAACACATGTCAGAGCCAGAAACTCAGGTTTTCCCAGCTGTGCTGCTAAGCAGACAGGGGTATTGGGTTTTTCACAAGCACTTTGTCCATAAGGTTGGGTTTTCATAAGTGCCTAAGTACAAGCACAGATTTCTAAACTGGCTCAGCACCCAGTGTCTGTGAGCTGCGGAAGGAAAGGCCACCCTGGCCCTGACCTGAGCTCCAGGAAAGGCCATGCTGCAATGAGTAGTGCAAATGTCCCTACATGTAACTCAGAGGACACAGTGAGGGGTCTGCGCCCTTCGTGTAAATCAGTCAAGACCCAGGAGCTGCTGACGCTTCTGTAACACAACTCTTTTTCTAGGTTAAGGAGACCAAAGAAAGCCAAGAGGCAGACTTGGGGCCTAGGTCACGTGTTGCCTCAGGGAAAGAGCAGAGCCATGGTCTCACCTCTCCTACATTGAGGTTCCCTCCATCTCCACAGGTCCATGATCCTTCCCCAGCCCCGTCCCTTGGAAAGACAGGGTTGCCCTTCCACAAACACACCCTTTCCCCTCCACCATCACCTGAGATGACATAAAAATGACACAGCTTGTTTGAGTCACTGTTTTTGTGCCTTTTTGCTTTGTCATTGTTATGCCTGTGTTCCCCATTTCGTGTGGGTTGTGATCACGTTGCCGAAACCAGCCAAGCCCTCCGCCCACAGGTGGCTCACTTTCGGCACAGCGGGGCAGCCAGGCTGCGAGACCTCGTTTGCTAATCAAACTTCTACTGGTAAACTGTGTTTCACATTCCTGGTTTCTGATGAAGTGGCTTACATTTTTGCAAATTCTTACTATGTCAAATGACTACAATTACAAATAAAATGTTTTCTCTCAGCTGAGTGGCTGCACAGATTAGCCTCAAATTATGCAAATTGATTCCAAGCCAGTGGGCCCAAATCATAAAGTGACACAAAAAATTTTCAAACATGCTTTCACATTTATGGTTCCTTCTCTCCTTAGTGATAACTAATCTGAAAAGAGAAACAGTTCAAGTATCAGTATTTTTCTAAAGAAACATTTTGGATGTGCTTTTGAGTAGGTTCAAGAATTCATTCCCATAAGTCTGCAAAATGCAATTGCTTCATACTATTGTCTTTTTCCTTTGAGGTACCTCATTTTCCTTTCCTTGGGTTATTTTCATAGTTGCACTTTCCTGCAAAATTTCTGGAAGGGCATTCTGGCCTGATCAAAATGTGAGATCGCCACTTAGCGATCAAAAAAATGAACTGCAGTTGATTTTAAAAATCAAGTCCCAGCTTGCAGTCCCAGCTGGTATGTAGGAAATATTCTTGTCAGCTTTAACCAACTTATTTTCTCCCGGAAACACTCTAATCTTCCAGAACCCTTAAAAACTGTGTGCTGCTAAAGGAAACACTTTTTAATGAAGAGCAAGCTTTCAGTCCTAGCATAGGACAGAGTTACACCGGTGGGAGAAATTTGTTGGCTTTAATTTGTTACAGCATCCCTGGTGAGAAAGAGCTGTGTATGCTGGCTGCTCCTTCCGAGCTCTGCCTTTCCCCTGACAGCTCCTGGTGCCACAGGGAACCTGAGCATGCAGGGACCTCCCTAACAGCCCTCATGAGTCAGTGTTTGCATGTACATCCAACAGCTGCAGCATCTGTCAGACCACTCCCCTTTCTCTAGGGACCACACAACATCAGCAGTTCATTAATTACTTTAAACATAACATTTCACTCATAATGTGAGATCCATTAAACCAACCACTTATTTTAAATTTTGGAGTGTATCTTTAAGTGCATGTATTCCTGCTCTGTTCATCTTTACACAGACTTTAGGTGGATTACAGACCTTCTCCTTCTCTGTCAGTCAGATCCCATGCTCTTCTGCTTCAGTTGCATAACGTCCTCATTTCTGAGAACTGCACACCATGCCTGAGGTTCAGTCACATTCCAAAGACAGTGAAATCTTGGGGATAAATTAGGCAGAAGTAGTTCTGCAGCTACTGCTTGAAAAGCACAGTGATTTGTATTATTTTCTTCCTTTCTGTTTCACCAGGATGTTCTCGTTAGTTATGAGTAAATTAAAAAAGGACATACAAGAACTGCACAGTCACGAAATGTCAGCATTTCCCCGCAGACCAAGTGACTAATGAAATTAATAATTCACATAGCTGAACTTCCAGAAAACATTGCCAAGGGGAGTCACTCAGGCACAATTATAGTCTAAAACACTGGCTTGTCAACCACCAGTCTAAACCACTGTTTTTTCAATCATCCAAGCCCAGGTTAACAACTGGACAGCTGCCTACCTTATCAGAAGGATTCAATGCCACCTCTCAAGCCATTGCCTGTAAAGAGAACAAAACAGGTGGAGAGGGTTTAATCCACTTCTGAATTGCAGTGACTTTTGATTCCTCAGCTCTAGTTGTAAGTAGCACTGTTAGGAGTTCACAGCTTGTCAGATGCAATTGAACAGGCCTGGAACTTTGTAACATGTTTAAGTAGTGCCTGCATATGGCAAATCACTCCACATCTCAGTTGAGTTTGGAGAGCTGCAGTACACTGAGGTAAAGACGGAAACTGCATCTACCAACGTTTGTTCCAGCCTCTGTCATTGCATCAGGGCAGGCTGTGGCAGTTCAAAGCCAAGGGATGCTGCAGGACCAGGTGGTGCTCATTTGGGCAGGGTTACAGACAAACTGTTGTGGTTTCAGCTCAGAGGACACAAGGGTAGTTTGAACACAGACACAGCTGTTTATCTTTGTCGTGTTTGAATTGGAGGTATGTGATCTGTGATCTCTCCCCAGACTGGAGTCCCTCCCTCTCCTAACACACTACTGTCAGCTGCAACTTACAGCTTCTGTTGCTGAAATCTGGCGTTGGACTGCCTAGCAAAGTGCAAAACCGAAACAAAGGAAGGGGCTACTTAGCGGAGACCTTAGCTCATGGTGGTGTACCTCTATCTGCAAAACCACGTGTTCCCAGGGGACAGCACGTGTTCTTAAAGTGTCCTGTTAGCTGCCTCTGAGATTTGATGAAATTGCTGCAGACGCCTGAAGTCTCACAGAGATTCTATTTTTCTTTTCCGCCAATGTAGTGCAATTACAATGTGTCAGCTTAAACTTGATTCCTCCCCAGCCAACCGGCCCTGCAAATTGTTTTTCTGGTTCTTCTATTTTTCTTCTTCCTTGTAGCTCAGGACGAAGAAAAAGGGATAAAAGTATAATAATTTTTTTAAAAAGGACAAAAAGGAGACAAAGAAGCACAAAAAGACTGCATTGGAAAGCTTCAGTAGCAAAGGCTATGCTTCATCGTGGTTTGAAATATTTGGTTTTTTACCATTCAGTTTGTCACAGCATTTCTCAGAAGAGCAAGGTGGGTAGGCATGTGGTTTCCTCTGGCCAAAAGCACCCGAAGTTGCTATTTCAGACTACAGAACCTAGAGGGAGTCCATTCTGCAACACACTAGTCACTTTGTGGAGGCCACCACCTCATCCCAGCACCCCAGGAAGCTACATCACTCATCCATTCCACCCTCTTCCTCTCCCACCCCCACTTGTTAATGTTTGCCTGCAGTGGAGGCTTTGAGGTAGTTTTTGGGTTTTTTACGTGCACAACATCTGAGTGCTGCATACACTTAAGAGTGAGATAAGGAGCTGCTTTGGTCACTGAGTTTAATTCTGTAACACAGCCACTACAGAAAACAATTCAGCCAGCAAGGAAACCACACCAAAATTGGCTACCAAAGGGTGCAGAGATCCAGTGGAAGGATGGGAAACTGCCTACCAAAAATAAGGTAGGTCCAATGCCGTTTTATATTTTATTACAAAACAAGAAGACTAAGGGAGTGATAATGAGAGATAATGAGCTGCTTTGATGACTGAGTTTCATTCTGTAACACAGAAAGTACAGAAAACAATTCCATCAGCGAGGGAACCACACAAAAATTGTCTACCCAAAGGTGCAGGGATGCAGTGGAAGGACGAGAAACCGCCTACCAAAAATAAGGTAGGTCCAATATCATTTTGTATTTAATTACTAAACAAGAGGATTAAGAGAGTGATTCCAAAACAAATGATACCTGCAATGAATCAGCCTCAAGGGATCCTGCAAAGCACCATGAGGAGCTTTTTGATTAACAAAAACATAATTTAGCAAGCAAATAAGGATGAACAATATAGTTCTTAGTACGTCAAAGAGTATTGCCTCAGGATGATGTTTAGAGAGGTGACGTTGTCTGTAAGCTCCCAGCACAGAGAGTCTGCTGAAGGGAAGAAGGGAGTTCATCCTGGTGAGGAACAGAAGGAGCAGAGAATGCTTGTCATGCGCTCCAAGTTTCCAGACAGGAAAACTTTCCTTAGAGGAGATTCACCTTGCTATCTCTTCTCTGTTGGTACCATGTCTCATAAAGACAAGCTTTTACACACACCATATAGAAATAGACTAAATTGTACAGTATATTTAAGTGCTGTACACAAGATATGTGAGTATCCTGTAGTTATGTACAACAGCGGTTAGGATAGATTGCCTCCTAAGGAACTATAAAGACAGAGGAGGATGCTCAACAGGAACCACCTAGACAGGTGGAAAATTCCCTTTGTTTTCCATTGTCTTCTTGCTAGGTCAAAGAAAAGGTCATGCGACCTCTGAGTACTGTACCCTGACAGCTTACTTGGTCTTAAGGAGCTCAGATGAGGCACTCCATTGCCAAAATTGAACGTTCCTCTTGTTTCCAAAGAGAATCTCTCACATCTCTGCAGGTCTGTGGCCCTGATGTCTAAGTTGTGACCACATTACCTGGCCTTGAGGAAAAGGGCAGAAGTCCTCAAAGCACAAAGCCTTGTGCTCAGAAGCAGTTTGAGTCAAGGCAAACAAAATCCATGTGAAACTGGTGGGTCCTCGCCTGTGGCAGCAAGGAGCAGTGATGAGCTTGTGTGCCTTAAGGGTCTCAGGTCCAGGCTCTGAGCTCCCAAGCTTGCTGAATCCCCACTGCTTTAAGTGGTCTTGTCACCCTTACATGTGGGACTTGTGTTGCTTTTGAAATAATTCCTGACTGCTTTTTAGGAGCAGGAATAAGAATTCTTACAAGAATTCTTTATAAGAACCTTGCAAGCAAGGTTTCTGCAAAGCAGATTTTTCCTGCTAGCTTGATGGGGCCGTGAAACCCATATCCCCCATAAGAGGAGAGGGGCCGCTGCCATAAAAGACATAATTGGTGTGGTGCTGTGCCCCAGTCTGTGCTCACGCAGCTCCACACCCTGTTTTCCTCACTTTCAAAAACTCTGACAAACCACTGCAATTCATCTCACTCCAGCTGCTGTCGATGAGCTGTGCCAGCTTGGGGTGATTTTTGTGTAGCACATCTCTCCTCAGTCATAGCTGCCCCACTGCTGACAAAGCCGTGTCTTTCAGAAAAATCACAGACCTTGCAGAAGTTCAGAGGGATGGAGAAATGACGAGGGTGGGGTTTTTTGTTCGGTTTTGTTTTTTTTCCCAGAGAAACAGTCATTCTTATGTAGTGACTCAGCATCCTTGCAAAACTCTGGTGCTGCAGAGGTCCAGTCCTGGCCACCACTGCTCTCCAGGCAGCGTGAGGGGCAGAGACTGAGGGTCAGCTTGGAAAGGCTCCTCTGCTCCACAGCACAGGGCCGGCTCAGAGTCAGGCTAAAAGGAAAGCTCAGGTTACAACACAAAGTTTATATGTATCTCATAACAGGCAGCCCATCCACATAAAATTCCTAAGGAATGAGGCTCATGCAGTTACATCATCCAGCTGTCAGCATCTCTCCTGAGTAACTTTAACTAGATCTGGAAAAATAGCAAAGTAGATGTGCACCTACAGATGGGGGAGTGTCTATAAGTCTTGGGAAAAACGGCAGCCAGCTGGAAGAAATATCCCAAAATTATCACTCAGTGAGACAGGCAGACAAAGTTCATCAGCTTCGGATGAATTATCCCACATGTAGGTGAGGACCAGTCGTGTCTGGTGGGGTCCAAGGGAGGAGGGCCCAGAGTCAATTACAGGGGTGGCAGCAATTAAAATGTACTGAAGTGAAGGGGCTTTCTTGGCCAAGCAGCCAGCCACAGAGCAAGGATGGAACTTTTTACTTGGTTGGATGTGGGGGTTTTTGAGAGTTTGGCAGTTTTGTGTTAGAGGTAGTGGGTTTAAGGAGTCAGGTAAGAACTGGATATTTTTGGAGGAAGGTCCAGCTATTTGAGGACCAGAAACTTCTTCTTGTGGCACACCAAGTTAGATGGAGACAACAGCTGCAGCAGGTCCCCACTGAAGCCCTCCCTCCTGAAGGCTGATGCTGTCATGCCCCACAGCAGGTCAGAGGAGCTTCATATTTCTGGAAGCAGGTGAGGCTGGCATCACCCCTTATTAAGGTGCCTCTGTGGGTGTCTGTGAGACCTTACCAGCAGCATCCCACTGCCTCTGGCCAGGAAGTCCCCTTTCAGGGACAGAAAGGGGTATCCACTGCCCTGTCTCTCGGCCCTTTGGCAGCTGGGTTGAAGTGAATTCAGACTGAAGGCAACCTTAATTTCAGGTGTGCAAAGCAGACCTAACACAAACATGAGCTCTTGAAAGCAGCTGCTGGGAGAAAATGTTGCAGACCCTACCATTTATCTGTGAATTCTGCTGCTTCCTCTGTGATTAATTTCTCAACTCTTTCCTTCTTCCTATACATCCCCAAGTCTGCCATTTCATCCCTTCTGTTTGGAGTGTTTGCTTTTTAGAGGCATTTCTATATTTGGTTTGACCACTTCCCAAGCATGACAGCCTCTGTAGCCTGTAACACAGTTCATGCAGCTTCTCTGAAAAGAGCTAAGTGAAACTACGGGAAGAAAGAAAAAGAAATCTGCCTTTGTTCTCATTTTAATGAGTCACATTTGTCCTCTTTCACGACTGCTGGCTAGAGCTATTTCCTAGCATTGTTACTAATAAAGCTATACTTATAATTGCCTAAAGAACCTCAGCCCAGTAAGAGCCAACCCTTCAGAACCCCTCTGCACCCATGGCACGCTGGGCTCCCTTTCCCTAACTGCTGGGGGCCTGCCTCAAAGAGTCAGCACGTCTGTAGCATGAATGCAGATGCTGAGAAAGGCTTTCAGTTCTCAGATCCTGCAATGTATTCCCACAGGATTTCACATGATTGACAAAATAAGAATTTATTTAAGAGCTATGCATCAGTTTACAGATCTAATTTGCTATAGGAACATGTGCTATTTATCTTTTGACAGTCCCGGGGAAGAACTACCTAAACCCAACAGCCTTTTTGTCTGAGCAAGGGACTAAAATATCAGAAGCCAACGGAATATAAACAAGAAAAAGTGGGATAAATAGAGATCAGGAAGCAAAAATACTTACATCAAACTCACAATATCTGACAGCTACAACAGACTCCTAATGTGAGTTATGTGTATTATAAATACATATACACATTTTATTTTAAATGTAGCTCATAGGACTTCTATTGAATTGTATGAAATGGTCACACTGGCATCTCCAACTAAGCTAGAGGATTTTATATCCACTATAGGCAAAACTCTATTTATAATTCAAAGAAAACCAGGTAGGCAACCTGGAATGAGTTAGTATTATAGTTTTATTTTTATACCCAGCTGTAAGGAAACTACCTAAAATCTCCCACTAAACAGAAAATTGGGAACTTCACTAATATTTGCAAAACTTTCTGTTACTTTTATAAAAGCACCAGGGACATCTGCAGAAAGAAATTATTCCAGGTGAGATGTGGAACTTAGGTAGTTTATAAAAGAAATGAGACCTAAGAGCACACATTCAGCAAGGGAAGTATCAACAGCAAAAAAGAATGGTGGCAGTACCTGTTTACCTCAGTCCTGGGAAAGAAAAAAAATGCAAATAAGCAATTAGAGACTGATTCATAATGTACCTCCACCAGCAAGTTGTGTGTAATTCCTATATTCATATGACTTGGCAGCTTTACATCCCTTAGCACATTTTTATTATATATATAAATCTAGCATATAAATATTAACACTACATTGCAAAATGTTTGTTACTTACCGGCCTTTTACAAGCGCAAAATTGTAAACTATAAGCAACGGCGCACACCACAGAAAGCCTAGCTCTTATTATCAAGAAACTTGCTAACAGCAACCTGAACATGATGTAAAAAAAATTTGCCGGATAATTTCAGTGCTTAAACCTGCAAGTATAGTCTTCTGATTGAACCAGCAAGGATTACTTCAACTGCTAGAGATCAGATCTGCTAGCCTTGCACTCACCCCCATGTGTTTGCACTTTCTGTCACACTATCGCTATGTTTTTCTTCCTTTTGCTTTTTCCCAAGACATGCTAGAGGTCAGACTGATGGAGATCATTTGTGGGAGCATGAGACTGGTTCTTTCCTGTCTCTTCCCAATATTTACTGCTGACTCACCCACCAAGAGCTATTTAATATGCACAAGCCCAGAAAGGCTGATTGCTCCTCCAGTCCACGAACTCTGCTGCTGTACTGCCAGGGTTCCTAGGGAAAAAAGGCCGTACTTCCCAGGATCAGCTAAATGCCATAACACCTGCCCACAGCGGCCACCCTCTATCCCTGGATCTGTGATTTGTGCCTCTCCTACCCTGTGGAAGCCCCTGCTTCTGCAACCCCAAGAGCAGTGCTGGCTGCCTCTCGGGTAGAACAGCAGCAGAGAAGCTGCATAAAGTGCCTTGTCCAAAAAGCTGGAGAAGGCATCTCCCTATGGGTTTACATGCGCCCATGCTTGGCAGCGGGAAGTGAGGACCATGAAGCCCCAGATCTGCCTGCTCACCCTTATTTCCCTACCCTAGGTGGAAAGTGCCCGTCCCCATCCGGAGAAAAAGATACTCCCACAAGCAAAGTAAGTAAAGAAGCTGCTTGAGCCCCTCGGGGTGGTGTGGCATGGCATGAATGGGGACATGGGGGAGCCCTATGCATCGCTGCAGAGGCAGCTGGCTGGCACAGCCATGGGCAGCAGCCATGGCAAGGCATTTTGCAGCCCAGCGGAGGGAAACCTCCTTGCATCCAGAGGGGAATATAGCTGCCCTCTGATGCCCCACTGTGCTGGATTACTCGGGGGCTCTTTGGTCTTTTCTGTCTCTGGAGAAGGCAGCAGGAGGGGGCAGCCATGCCCTCCAGCTATGTACCACAGGTGCCTCAGCCACTGCCTTGCCGCTGCCTCCTGCCATGGGGCCCTGGGCTCTTGTACGTCACAGCCGGACCCGCAGGCTTGCACTTGAACCACAGTGGGGGAACCTCTGCTGTGCCCCTGCTTCCTCCCCCACAAATGAGGTGAGGGCTGCTGAAGCAAGTGGGCTGCCAGCACGGGACAGCCTACGTTTGCTCACACACCAGCCCCCGTTCCCCATACGCAAGCACCGTTTAGGACTTTCTCTAAACTGATGTCAGTGTGAGGTGTTCTCCTAACAAAATAGTTTCTGCATATTGAGTATGCAGATAGGGAAAACTATGATAGTCAGGATCACATGTACTCATGTGAATCAGGAGGTCTTGATTTAGATTCAGGCTGCTGCCTTTTTCCTCTTGTGGGTAAAGCCGTTCATGTAGCAAAGGCAGAATACTTTTACCACTTTCACAAGCTGCAGTATTAGCAAAAACCCTCTTCTTGTTAGTCATATACATTGGCAATTTCACGGCAGCGTTAAGGCAGCACAATAATGTTTGAAAACAATATAAATTCTCTAAGATGGCAGCTTTAATGCAATATTGAGAGACTGACGTCTCTCCTCTCAGGCTGCAAAACAAATATGCTTAAAAAGCCCTGTTATCTTAAGCAAAAGTGAAAGTTCGGTTCTGAAATTTTACAGGAGAAACCTGTTCAATCCACCTCATAATAAGAACCAGCCAGACTGATAAAGACATGGCTAGGAGAAAGCAGGAGTAAAATGACAGACCTCTGCCACTTAGATGTTTATGGGACAGAGAGACAAATTTCTGGAAAAGCTCCAGACTGCCAAACCTGTGCACACAGACACCCAGTGCACGTGGCACATCACGTAGTGCCTCTGTGCCCAGCACCCAGCCAGCAATCCTAGGCAGAATTAAGGCTGTGTTGGTCATAAAGCTAAAATACAGTCAGAAAGCAAGGAAGAACTTTCATTTCTAAGACAGACATGTAAAACTGATGTCAGTTAATTAAACGAAACAAAAACAAAACAAAAAGAAAAACGCAAGACGATTGCACATCTAGGTTTAATTAAGGTCAGTGAGCAGTGCTGTGTGACGCAAGTGTGTGTAAACTAGAGAAAAGATAAATCTCGAAAAGCCATCTGATTTATTTAGCTCTCAGAGGTTCAACCCTTTTGCCTACTGTTGCCACACAAGTTCATGCTTTTGCACAGCTTATCCTCAGCCTGTAGCTGAGTAAATTCTGTGCTGACAAAAGTCCTTGTGTTGCTACACCAGAGAATGACAATCACATGTGTTTTCTTCCTCTTTCCTCAGCACAGACCTACAGCTATCCGCCAGGTACCATCAAGGTAAAGATTAAAACTGATTTCCCCTCCTTCACTTCCCCTCCCAGCTCTCTGGGGCAACTGAGTCCAAAACATCCACATATTAGAAAGACAAATTGTCCATCATGTTCCTGCAGAAGAGAAAAAAGCCCGTGATCAGACTATTTGCTTAGGAAGCAGAAAAACACCAGTTTAAGCCTACGTACAAAATAAGTGTCTGTACATAAAACTGTAACACTGATATGCAGCCCCATTCTTGGGCAGCCAGTGGCCAAACAGACTGCAGCACACACTCATAATTTCTGAGTGTAATGTTGTCTGGCCCAAATCAGACAATTCAGGAGGCTGACCCTTGTGATGATGTCCTGGGTGAATGTCCTCAGCCACTGCACAACTCATGGCTGCGGGGGTGCTTCTCTGTCATCCTCCTCCTCCTTTCCGTCTCCACTCAGCTTTTTGGTAGCCAGCGGAGCCTCTCTTGACTACTGGCATGTTTCCCCAAAGAGTTTCAGTTTCAGCATGACATTTTCTAAAAGTCATTTAAATGGACTATTGCCAACCAGGTTTAGTAATAAAGAAATCTGCATTTGAAAAACACAGGGAGATTTAATACTTTGAGGCTTTTGGTTAATCTTTGCACTAAAAAAAATAGCAGATGTATCAACAAATGGCTAAGTCTCTGTTGGAAAAGAATAAGGTTTCCCCTTCCAGTGCCTCACTGCCTCTAGAAGGAAGAAAAGAAAGCAAAAAGATCCCCACAAAACCAAACATGCCCTTTCAGGTTGTACATTTAGTTTCTGATCAACCAGAATGGAGAAAATAGCTGCATTGTAATGAAGGAAGGGCTGGTAAGATAAACACATTGCCCGTTCATCTTACCTCCCTGCTTTGGGGTTAGCTTTAGGAGTTCGGGCAATTCACCCCAGAGTAATTTAAGAGGTAACTCTATAACTTGGTGCGCACCCCGCTTCTCTGCCCAAACTTACCATCCTGGAAGGCAGGGTTGGGGGGAATAATCACTTCTCAACTGTTGCACTTCACAGTCTCTTGTGGTTGTTTGTCTGTGGTTGTTTGTGTGTAATTGATACACTGGGCTCCGAGAGGCAGCAGCTGAGTACCTGTGGTTTGCTGCCTCTGCTTTGTAAATAGTTCATTTTAGCAGAAGTGAAGTTGCCGCTTGAGTCCCTGATGATGAGCCATCACCAGAAGCCCAATGTACTGCAGAACGAAGCGCTGCATTTTAGCAGCCTAACTGGGTTGCTTTGTGGCTTTTTTTTTAAGAAAGATGACATCAGTAAAGCAAAAGTTGGTGCCCAGCAGATAAGTGGGTGTTTAGCAGAAAATTTTGAAGAAAGTGGGCCAGATGACAGAAAGGGTGTGATGAAATGAGCTCATCATTTGTACCTGTGAGTGTGGGATGGACTGTGGGGGAAGAGGAGGGGGTGGAACTGTAATAGGGAATCTGCCAAGTAGCTGTCTGGTTTTGAGAGTTTTTGGTGTCCCAAGGAAAAGCCCCAGAGTGTGGTTTGAAGACAGTCCTGGCAGGGCTGTTAGTGCAAGAGGAGAGACACCCCTTCTGAGTGTTAAACTTGGCCTGTGAATAATGGAAGTTTTCACACTTGCTCCATCGGGGTGTGGGAAAATCACTCCACCTCTGCACTTCAGCCTCCCTACTGATAAGAGAAGGTTGATGATAACAGCCTTTCAAAACATGGTGACTGGAAGGATTCTGGAAAATGTGACTCAGAGCAAGTCTTGGTTAGACCTATGTGTTGGAAGGGACAAGAGGTGCTCCAGACTTCATTCAGTGGATTGAGAGCCACTCGTGAAAATGAAGAGCCTACCTGTTTTCATTTCACAGGTACATTAAGAGAAATACTGCTGTCCTCCCATCTTTGCAATCATGACTTGGGAAGGAGAGAGCTATGCACTTGATGATAAGCAAGTCTACCCTGACTGTTCTGCTCCCTTAAATTTCTGGAATTTCTAAATCTCAAAATTTTATAAAACCTCAAATCAAAAATCAGAATTTTTTTCAGTGAAGTGTCTTCAAGATCAGGAGATCTTTCATGCAAAGCAGAATCTAAACAGACATTATGATTTGCATAAACTTGGAAAATCCAAGGCAAATTCTGCAGGAATTTTGTTCTAACAACATTGTCTTGCTTCTAGGCTTGAAAAATAGAAGCTAATCCTTTGGGGTTTTTAACCCATGAAACAGAGACCTCTGTTCCCTTAAAGAGTGTGAAAGGTAGCTACAAATATCACCATGAACCCAGCAACACTCACTCAAAATACTGCCACTACTGCAGTGGCAGAGAGGATACCACAATAAAGCCTGTACTTACTCACTGGGTCAGTACCCAGTGCATTCAAATCAAGAACAGAAGGGCAAACAAATTTTTAACTTCTGGCTCCAAGTACTTAATCAGTGCACATTGTCCCTTTAGATTTAGTAAGTCATCCCTCTAGCTATTTAATAGTCACCCACAACCCATTAGCAAACACCTTCAGGAGGCAAAAGGAGGGACAAGTCTGTAAACAGAGTTGGGAAGGCAATTGCCCACACAATCTTACCTCCTCCTTCGCTAATGGCTCTTCTTTCTCCTCCCTCTGTTCTCAAGGAGACCATCAGGTGAGGGCTGCTGGGGAGGGGATTAGCCATCGCTTCATCTCTGGAGAGGCCAGGGCCCCTTCCAGGACAGTGCATCTCCTGCACAGCCACACGCACACATGCACCTGGGGTCTTAATTGCCTCCCGGACCCTGCAGTCTCTCTGGCAGCTTGCTGTGACTCCCGTCCCTTCCCCTTCCTCTGTTTTCTTATGCTTTTTACTCTGCAAGTCACCCTGACCCCCTTCCTTAAGTTCCTCCCCTAAACATCCCATATTAAGTCTTGTTCGCCCTTCACATGCATCGATAAAATGTCCCATGTAGCTTTCCCTTCTTGCCCATCAGCTGCCATTCCCTGGTTGGGCGGATGTCACAGGGATGATCTCTCTCTCGGGACAGCCCTGGGAGGAGCCCGGGCCCGGCATAATTCAGGCTCCCCGGCTCCATTGCGCCGCTGTGTTCCCTCGTGTGGTGATGAGCTTCCACCGTGCCGTCACCGCGAGGCAGGGCCGGGGTTGCTGGGCTCTCCAGGCGTGCAGCCACGGCCCGCACAGCTGGGAAATGACTGGATTTACAATCTCTTCTCAGTACTGCGTGCATTAGTCAACAGCACTGCATGAGTGTACAGGCTATGCCAGATCTGCTCACGTCTCCAAGCTTCTTCAGGGTATAATCATACTGAAGCTGCGCTCTTTCTCTCTTCCCCCCTTTTCCCCCCCAGGAACACGTTGCCAAAAAAGATTCTATGAATTCCAGTGAACTGTGGTACTCGACTGTCAGCCACGATGTAAAACACGAAGTCTCTGTGATTGACAGCAATAATCAGACAGAATATGCAGTTGTCACTGTGCCCAAGAGGAAGGCAAATATCGCCGGCCCTGAAGAGCGCAGTGAATACGATGATGTGCTGGTAACTTAGAAGACGCTCTTTGCCTGAGTGTGTGCAGCCATGATAACCATCCTACCTCTGCTGTCGGATCTTCAAACAAATCTCTCTCTTGTACCAAGCTTACTCATTAGGCTACGTCTACCAGTCATTTACTATGAGACAAACCTGTCCATGAACAGCTGATCAGAGAAAGAAACATGGACGGGGTACAGGACTTGACAGTTAAACCAGGAGGAATCAGTAGCAATTGCCATCATAAGACAATGTTCCCCTATAGAAAATTTGGAGCTACAATATTTGAAGCAACTGAGGCTGTACAGTTTTCTGGACTTTCGTAATACTTTTTTTTTTTAAGGGGCCTTAAAGAACTACTGCTATGAATCTCAAAAATGCAATAATAACAGGGTTTTTCTGTTTGTTTGGGGAATGTTTCATATTTTTAAGTGAAAGCATAAACCTTGTGTTAGATGCACTTACTCTTGTCCAAAATTTCTCTGACCTGCTTGATTTGTACCATTATACAATGCACGATTTTTATAAAGAACTCATTTCTTAAATTCCCCCCTCCCCTTTCTAATGTAATACTACTTAGTGTGAAGTCTTAATGAAGTTGGAATTAAATAAAAAACCCCAAAACAATAAACTGCATGCAAAAAAATATTGCACCCACTGAGAAAACAGTCAATACCGACGCTGCCCAAGTGGTAACTACCTCTCAGTAGCAGAAGTCCAGGTGTTGCTTCCATGACACAATGCTTCCAACTTACTCCTGCTGGAGTCTCTGGTTTGTGCTTTCTGCAGTGCTGAGTATCACCTCCTCATGGGCCAGCACCCCTCTCTGCAAGCAGCATTTCTGGACATGTGCAAAGGACTGAAACCAGGTATTCAACTGCTTACCAGAGCCCATAAAGTGATTATGTGCCTGTGTTCTTGCTTAAGCATGTTTTTTTGCTCCCTCCATTTTTATAACAAAAGAATATGGAAGAAAATGTTGAACAGTTTTTCTGATTTTAAGTCTTCCTTAGTATGTGATTGCTGGCTGCAGCCCTGGCTTTATGGTGCAGTGCCTTTGTGACTCCCACCTGCCATTTCCATGCTGGGGACAGTCCCATGGGCAAGTGCACGGAGCAGTGGATGGACACACTGCCAGCATCTGCAGGTATCACTGCTGTGGCAGCTGAGTCTGCCCAGAACTCATACTGGCTGCTGTGGCTACACAGATGACACCTGCCATAGGATTTTAAAGGGCTGATTGTACACTCACAAGCTGCTTTTTAACAGTGTCTGAATTGTCTCAGTCATTAAAGCATTATCCTCATTTCTTCTATTAAAATTAATATTGATCATTCACACAAAATATCTAACTTGATGGAATATTGTGCTTTCACACTGCTGTGTCTCTAATGGATTGAGTCATAATTAATTCACTTTTTCATTTTCTTTTACATGATCAATTTACCTCACAGATATATAACCAGAAACCACTTTTTTTTGACACTTCCTTCAATGAGAGTTCAAAACCTGACTGGATGCACTCTGTAAAGTCAGACATTTTCTGTTGAATATCACATCTTACTACAGCTCCACTTCCTTCTTTCCTGTGAAGTTCTGGGGTAAAGGTATGGAAGTAGAGGAGGATGGCTGGGAAAAAATGAATGCTTGACTCCTTTTTTTTCTCTCAACTCTTAATGCTCATATGGGTATCATGATAAAGAAGTCTAATCATTACATTATTTTTCAGTTTCTAGAATCAAGATAAAGAAGTGTTCAAGGAAAGGATCAGGTGTCTTGGTGAGAGCAATAAGATTGAGCAGCATCTCAACAACAACTTATTTCTTTGCTGCTGGTACTTCCATAGCCTGCTCCTTTTGGGACAAGCCTTACAAGCCATGAAGTTTATCCTTCCCCAGTGTAAGAATCAAAAGGATTCTTACAGCTCTCTTCTAGCTGTATGCTGCATAGAATATTAACAGCAAGAGAAATTATAGTTCTTATAATCAATGCTACATCTTACAAACCAAGAGGGGGTCAGAATAGGCCACGAATATGAGAGTCATGCAAACTACTAATTTGGTCCAGAATGTTTCCCAAGCTCAGTTTAAACACATGCAGCAACAACTACAGGTTTGAGTGTACAGCTCTGTCAGACGTGCTACACACAGCTCAGCATTTAGAATTCCAATGGCTATTATCCAACTCAAACAGCTGAAAGACTAGAGCTGCTAAAGAATGAAAACAGTCACTTTAAGAGTAAAAATAAATAATTTAATGCACAGTGATATTGTCAGATTACTCCTTAAATAAACTAGTAATATTAGAAAAAGAGAAAAACAATTTTCCATGACATATTTCTTACAATACAAAATGTTTCTTAAAATAAAAGGGTCTATCTAACAGTACTAACATTTATAAGGCTATAAATAAATGACAAGATATACTTCACTAACATGGTAGTGAATACATTCCATTCTGCATAAAGTTAATGCTTAATTTTTGTGTTATAGCCAGTTACTGTCTATAACTTTCATGCCATGCTAGCCTACGTGGTCTGCTTCGGCATCTTCCTCTTGGCACTCATTCATCTCATCTGGTCTCTCATCAACAAGAACAACTGTTTACTGCCTTATTAAGGCAAATACCTTACATCTGTTCATTTTTACCCCCAGTGCTGGGCAGGAACTCTAATTAAGGGTATAGACTAGTCTTGAGATTTACAAATACAGGTCAAGTATCTACTCACTAGCAGCAGTAGCTAACTATAAAAGCACACTGCTAATTCGACCCTTGAAAGATTCCTGTGACATTCAGGTGCTCTACTGAACAAGACATGTCTCTTCATGCTGTTGCTTTCTTCTTTCATATTTCACATTGAAGAAGAAAAAAATAGAGCAAAGAGCACCTTATCCAGGGAGACTGTAGGAAGAATAAGGAAATGATGAGAGTTGAAGCTTTCTTAAGAAGCTAGTGCAAAGGTCTTGCATGTACTTAAAGAATACAAATATATATATATATACATATATATATATTTAGATTTTCACCCTGTTTTACAAGGAAAGAGCAACAAGGAAACATGGCACATGAAGTTAGGAGGGAAAAAAATAACAGATATGAGTTTGGGTGGCAGTTTGCATTAAGGATGAAGCTGTGCAGATAATTTTGGATAAGCCAAGAGAAGAAGAAAGGAGCCACATGCAAGACTGCTTTTAAAGCTTGTGCAGAGCATTCAGATTTAATCATAAGGCAAGACAAAGCAGAGCTTTGAAAGTCAACAGAGCATGCATCAAATACATTATTTTCTCAAGGGTGAAATGGATTATTGAGATATAGAATAAGGAGGTAGTGGTGCTACAGCAATACAACACTGTCATAAATACACCACATTTTCCATTTACAATATTGCATCACAGGCAGTATTTATAGGACAACGTTTTTAGAAGTGTTTCTACCTAATGAATAGTTCCCTGCCCTGGGATTACTAATAGATAAGGAATCCTATCTCTTCTAGGTAATGATGAAGATGAGGAATCTTTCCATCATTTCTCTGAAAGTTAAAACAGTACAATATTAATATTAAAATGAAACTTCAATTAGTTATTTCAACATATTCTTTCCTGTCTCTTTTTACACTACTTTTTCTAAGAATCCTGTCAATATGTAAGGAACAAAACGCTTCTTAAAATTGGAACCCATGACTTGTTGATCTCTTGTCCCTTGGTAAGAGTCCCAAGAAAAATCAGTAGGAGTTAATTGCAAACCTTACTTACATACACTGCAATGCTGAATTGTTAGCCTAAGATTATTCTAAAAGCACATAGGTGTGGCTCAGTGAATTGGGGCTGGGGGGAGGCAGCTCCATGCATTGTTTTCAGTATAATTTCAAAGCTCATGGGACTTTTATACAGGCTTTTCTATCAGGACAAATATAAATGCATTGGAATCACTGCGTAGAAAACCTGGAAGAATGATGATTTGGTTCCTTTAAAAGGTATCTCTGTGCATAATAAATTTTCCAAAAAAACCACAGGAAGATGAAAATCAGGAGTCTTTTTCATCCCTTGGATTAAAATTTGTTTTGTTAGCATTCAAAACCAAGTACACAATAAGGAGAAATATTTTTAATTATTTGTCTCCCCATTTTGGTACACACACGAGGAGAATTTTTTTGTATAGATAAATTGCAATATTAGATCAGAAAAGTTTGGTTGGAGTACACAGCTAACCAGCCTCATCACTATTCCCTTTCTCATCAGAGGACAAAACAGGGAGTCCCAGGCTTTAAGTTAGGCATATCAAGACTTTCTGAAAATCATTTAAAAATCTTCTTAATACTGTTATGCAAATTATATTTACTAATGAACTTCAATGCCTTTCTAGAAATATTTCCCTCCTTTCCCATAACTACTTCTGCTCTTTTTAAAGAAACAGTTTCTCTAATGTACAGAACTTACACGTGAGAGAAGTTGGGTCAAACTTTAACCTGTCACATTCAGATGTCCCAGGATTAAGAGTATCTTCATCATAAATATTTTGACGTAAAATGTTCCTTATAAAATCTGGGTTCATAGTGTGTTCCATAAATCCCTCTGTTGATGGTGGTACAGAAAACACTAGCTGATAAATCACACTGGAGCTTTCATTACTGAAAAACAAAGTCAAGGATGAATGTCTTCAAGTTTCAACAGCATCTTTTTTTTTTTTTTGACTGGCTTTTCACAACAGTGTTGGCATGGATTTTTTAAAAAAACATTTCCCCAAGAAAAGCATTACGAAAGAAAACTGCCAAAGATGCCAGTTTCTGCCTCCCTCTCCCTTTTCAGAACAGCTGTTGAAACTGGGTATGTACTTGAAGCCAGACAGAGACATGGTTTCAAATGCACAAAGGGCAGCTGGACAGGTCCTGGTGGGATGTGGTTTTCAGCACTGGTGCTTCACAAGAAACTACTGATAAGAGGTCTTGCAATATCCTGCACATAGTTTAGCTAGGAACCTGAAGGAAGGTTTGTTTTCCTGCTGGCAGTACCTGGGACCACCCAGCTGTGCTCCTGACTCAGCTCTGGAATGGATTACACAAACTAGCGAACTGGAGACCATCTCTGGAGATTTTCTTTTCTGTGGTCTACCAAAACTGACTATGATTCAACAGCTACCTTTTGTACTCACAGAATTCAAAACATTTTCAAAATACACTTGAATGGGGGAAACTAAAAGGAAAGAAAGAGAGAGAGACAGCAAGAGAGAGACATCAAAGAGGCACAGAGAGATGTATCAACTGATCAATATACGTGCAGAACTACAGCTTTGTACTTGATGGTGTAAATCATAATTAGTACCCATAAGGCTAAGGAGTTCACCATTGAACAGAGCTGGCATGGCCAAGGCTGGCAGGGCAAGGCAGTGTATTCCTCAAGGGAGCAAAGTGCCCTCACAACTGCCCCTTGCCACATTCCAACGTGGCTCTTCCTCTGTCCTTGCTACCTCAAAGAACTTGGGACTTTGCAAATCTACTTGCCTTGATTTTCTCCTGCCCTTCTAATTCTTTTTGTAAGAGTTCTTTTTCAGAAATCCTTGGGGAAGCTCTCTGTCTTCCCTTGCCTCTCTGCTATTTCTCCATGACAGGAGACATGTATATTCCTCTTGCCTTTATCTCTTTTGGGAACAAAATTATTTTCTCCTCCTCATGAACCCTGTTCTATTTATTTAAGATTATTTAAACTATGTCAATCTTAAGTGTCTCCAGCAATTAATTTTCCTTTTAATAAATATCCTTGAATATGTTTATTAAGGGCTGCAATTGGAACCAAAGATAACAGAGATGATACTTCACAGCAACGTGTTCCCGTCATTATACAATTTTAGCAGCATTTACCATTTACACCAGAGGATTCTTTGACCAGTTTTTACTGCCTGTACACATAATTTTCCCCAAACGACCTGTCTTTCGCAGATTTAAATGTTGTACATATTTACATAAGCACATATATGTCTCATCAAAAGCCTGTAATTTTCAGATAACTTTGGTGAAAGAAATTGCTTACCTGAAAGAAATCACCTGAGCTGACCTAAAGTAACGTCCTAAAGCTGGAGATGAACTGTAGACCTCTGTTAGCTGAGAGAGAAAAAGAAAATTATTTCTTATATTCAATCTCTTTCTTCCCCTCACAAAAAAAGCGCACAGCAAATCATTCTTACAAGGTGCATTAAGGAGCATAAAAACAGGTGCTGAAGGTCAATTAACAGCAAATATGTGCCCTGGAAAAGGTACAGAGTCCCTTTAAATTTCACAGACAAGTTAATTGTGCATTTGAGTGACTGCTGTATAACCTTAACACAATGGAGGCATTCAGGATGAACAAAAAGCATGTGCTCATGTTGCCATGTGCAATTGATGTTGTTTAGGTTTGGGATTTAATTAGTACCAAAAGGCTCTTCTAGCTTTGTAGAGGGGAGGGTCTCTGTCCTGAGACTGCCTTCCCACAATGTCCAAATGAGCACTGCCATGTATGCTGAGCTTATTTCAGCTGTAACTCAGAGCTGTGTTGGCTCAGTAGAAATCACAGCTATAAACCCAGGCTGTAATCGTGTACTCATAAGAGAATGCAGCACACAGGAAGTTTAGCCCATATTATGCTTAGATGACTTTCACAGGCCCCTCCTAAATTATTCAATGATTCTATGAAAAAGGTGAAGACTAACAAATGGTCAAATTTAAGGGAAAAAAATCTATACTTTTTTGTGCTTTAAAGCAGACAAATCTTTTTTTTCTAGATCACAACTTTAGAAAGTACAACGCATTTTATTTGTGGACTTGCAAATGACTGAGTTGCTACACAGAGAAACAGAAACTTCTTAAAAGGCAAAACACTGAAACTATGTTGTAAGCAGAATGAACTTTGCCAAGAATCACATAAACACTTACCCTCCTAGTAATGTCCTTGGAGGAGAAGTGTGGGAGAACACACATCAACTCCAATGTTCCTGAAAAATTGTGAAAAGTTCCACTGCTTAGTAGTTCATCAGGATCCCAGTAGTCATCCTCATCTGTGTAAATATCTAATAATCAAAAGGAGATAGAAAGTGGAGAAAAAAGTTTCATTTAGGTGAAGTATTGAAGTAAACCCTCTTGGCTTTCTCCAGGGCGGCTTTCTCACACATTTCCTAGGTAAGGGCTGACTGGGAAAGACAGAAAGAAAGTGCAAGTCACCTGAAAGAAAGTGACAGCACATGGAGGTCAATCACCCACCTCCATTAGCAGAAGTCATCTGCTCTGGGAGCCTGACAGGCAATGACACCACGGGGCCTAAGTCATCCATGGCACTTGTTCCAACATTACAAACATCATTTCCATCCTCATATCCAAATCTCTTCTTGTAATATTTTCTCACTTAGCTACAAACTGGAACTGCCACCTGATCAGGATACTTGCTTGCTGCCTGCTAAGTTGCTTGCTGCCTGCTAAGATAAAAGCATTCACATCCACTACTGAACACACCACCCTCTGCAGTCAATATCCCAATTCCTCGTGCAGTTTACTGAAGGAGATTAAAGGATGCTATGGTTGCATTTGTGTTCTATTAGATTGTACATATTGCATGTTTGTATTAGTGTAACCAAGAGTGAGATACTTACTAGAATAAAGAATTAGGCTGATGAGAATGACCAGGAAGATCACTAGAAATATCGTAGTTATAACCATCCATAGTTTACACTTCCAGAAAACTACATTCCTGCATGATTTCCAGGGATCTCTCTCCTAGGTATAAAAGAGAAGGGCATACTGATTAATCAAATAAGGCAGGAAAAAATATTGAAGCATGTCTCTACTGTCACATTTAGAAACAAAACCCCTACATAGATGGGAGAGCCTCATTGGTAAGCAATGCTGTACACCAGGAGCTCCCATCCTTGATTACTGCTGCGGGAGGAAATGCAGACCTAGAGAAGGCAAAGGACATTCACTTGAGAGAGATCATTCCCCTTTGTGCAGAATTTCCAACTCCTGAATTGCCTGTAAATCTAAAGTACCACAAAAGTGATTTCTTGGCTCCATTTTTTTTAACTACGTGAATTAAATTTGCGTATTCCACAAGCTCTCCTTTTAATGTTTGTCATATGTCCCAACTAAAAAGGTGTCTATGGAGGTATTTCCAAAATCATTCATCTTTGCAACACTGATGATGTCAACCTGCATAGCTCCTGGGTGCCAGCACCCAAAGCAAAGGCAGTGCTATTCAACAGATGCTATTGCATTAAACCCTCCATAACATAATTGAGACTTTTACAGCTGACTTACTTTTTCTTCATAAGATTGGAAACTTGAAGGCTATTGAGTGTATTTAACAGAGAGTTTAATGCAAATTTCCC
Source organism: Gymnorhina tibicen (assembly GCA_013399875.1). Classification (NCBI taxonomy): domain Eukaryota; kingdom Metazoa; phylum Chordata; class Aves; order Passeriformes; family Artamidae; genus Gymnorhina; species Gymnorhina tibicen. The sequence goes on along the minus strand of VXAZ01010351.1, from coordinate 767,370 downwards.
CTGTTCTATGAGGTCATAAGAAAACTTTACTCAAAGCAACTGTGCATGTATATACATTCATATGGGAGAGAGAGGACAATACCTTGCCTGTCATTTAATTTTTAATAAGATTGAAAACCATGACAGAAATCAGTCTTTTTAATGATTTAATCCAGTGGGATGGGTATTAAAAAAAAAAAAAAGCAAAAAAAAAGGAGCAAGATTAGGTGACAGCAAAACAGAAAACTTCATCTGTTTTGTTTCACAGCCAGAAGAATCAGAAGACTGAAGGAAGGGCTTGAATTCATAAGCAGACCATGCTGTCTTTTTAATTACTCCTTTCCCTCCCTCTCCATCCACTGTAAAGGTAGTAGTAAACTCCGTGTCCTTTTTGACAGCAGTACCAGGTAAGGGAAAGCACACGCTGAAGCTTGTCTGGCCCACACACGTGCAGACTGGCAGGAACCAGCTGCCGGCTGGAGGCACTGATCCAGGTTTCCTTCCTCTACTTTTTGAACTTTCTAAGAACCCAGAATAACAGAGAGGCTTTCACTGAATTTAACTGAATCGACGAGCTGGGTGAAAGCTTTTGTGTGGGTAGCAGGGGAACAGGGAGAGAAAACAGACATGTTGAGAAAGATCTTACAAGAGAGATTCTTCGAGGAGCAGAGGCAGAAAAAGGGAAACTCTCTCTATAGACACCTCTGCACACAGAACTTTGCTCTGCTAGTGAATGAAAGGCAAGCAGTGAATATGGTTTCGTTTACAGCATGCTTAGAGCTGTAATCACATTTATGTATTTTTTTATTTTATTTTTAAAATATTTTAGAAGTATGAATTTCAATTTAATACTTAACACTAGCATATCGTTTAGTATTTAAAAATTTTTTAAAAGCCAGTAACTACTGCCTGGAGTGCAACTATGAAATCAGTCATGGCCTCCTCATTTGTTAAGACAGACAGCTGTCAAGCCCAAGTTTTGGTTGAGCCACCACATGTTTAGACTATCGCAAAATGCAATTCTTAATCACACACAGCAAACTGGCTTGATCCTAAGAAAACATTCAGCTCCACAGCTAGTCTAACACCTTCTGAACTTTGCCCATAGGCCGGGGGGAGCAACAGCAGCAGAGAATGTTTCTCCCCGGTGGGCCGGGCAGCTCTGATGAACCTGCCAGCTGAGCAGAAAGCAGAGCGTGGTAACTTTCCAGCAGTCTGTATAGGACGGGAAGCCAGTTGCCAGAATCAGCAGAAAGAGAGGTCGAATGAAAACTCAGTTCTGGAAAGGGGAAGGAAACTTAACCTAAGGGTTAAGTTTCTCAAGATCGTCAAGCAGAGCTAGCTCACCCCTGCCTCTCCTCCACCCTCTCCTGTTCCTCTTTGCACCTCCTGGAATGTGTCTGACCCTGCGGCGAGCTGATTCAGCTTATCAGACCACAGAAGTAGCTGACCCCGATACAATAGAATAAAGGGTGCTTTGCCTCGTCAGCGGAATGGATGAGCCCAAGAGGTGGTCGGCGCGGCTCGCACGAGGAAGCAGCGCCGTTCACAGGGAGCGGGAAGGGAGCGGCGCTGTGACTCATGAGACGGCTCCCAGCGGGGTCAGCCGTGCCTACAGAAAAGCGGGAGACATCTTTGCTCCGACACAAATAATTCCTGGAATAAGTCGTGTAATTCGTTGTACAGCCGTCACGTGTGAATATGTTACTCCTCTGCCAGCATTAGTCTGTTCCGTAGCTTTAAGCTAAGGACTAGGAGCTACCTCCCTTAGGATTCACGTGCTGATCTTAACTGAGGCTTTAGAGCATTCTATTAGTATAAATTCATAATGGTTAGCAATTGAAAATTACTCAGAGATAAAGAGAATCCAGCATGCTCTGTTGGAGGACAGCTTATTTTTGTTTTGACAGCACTGTTTCCCGGTTAATTTCTACTGAAGGAGAGCCCGGTTTTAAAACTTATTTCAACGTTTCACTTTTCTGGTTTTTAGCCCATTCCCACTGACAGCACATGAAAAGAGAAAGCAAATCTCAGAGAAGCAATTATAATTTCAGTTCCTAAATGAAAGCTTAAAATCCCACTCCCATATTAGAACACTTCATTGATAAGAAAAAAAAAATACATTTAACAGGTTTTTAGCCTATTTCCCTCTCCCTCAAACAACAAATTAAATCACCCCTACAGATGTTCCTTCAAGTGTCATTTCTCTTGCTGTGTAGTATTTTCCCCAAGAGGATGGATCAAATGAGCAAGTGAAATTCCTACCTTTCTCGTTTGAGCATTTAGAGGCTTGTCATGATCAGTCTCACTTTCCTCCATCTTATGTTCCTGTAATTCAATAATCTCATGCTCCTGGGCAGAGCTCTGCCTTTTCATTGCTTCTGTCTTTGTGCGAGGACCTCTGTTTCTGAAGTAAGCACGGAGCCAACTCATTTCCTCCTGGTTTCAGCTGCACTTATGGTCAAGTAGTAGCTCTGATACGAGGCTGGAAACAGGGAGAGTGGGGATAGTTTTCACAGAGAGGTCTCAAAATAGTGTTAAATTAGGGGAATTCCTTGGATGAGCAAGTAAAGTTGGCTGCCCTAGCTGCAGAGAAATGGGAGGCAGAGGAAGTATCGATTTGTGTAGCTGTGAGAACTCCGGCGCTCAGCTGTGCAATACTAGCTTTTCCAGTTTGCCTATCTGCCTGTACCAGCCCTTGACAAGCAGGTGACTAAACCTTCAGCAACGCTGTCATTTGCTGGGACGATTTTGAAAGGAACCAGCGTGCTTTCTCTGCTGCTGTCAGCCAAAACAATAAAATGTTATTACTGTTATCCATGCAGCTAAACAGATGTGGTGCTGAACAGCACAAACTGAGTAAAAGTTCATAGAGCATGTTGTTTGCTTAGGCTGGGACACCGTCAACACTTGTAATTCTAGTCTCCCTCTATAGTCAATAAAGAAATGAACACTACTGACCTTTGTGCTGTAAATTGTTCTCTCTCTAGCTATTATACTGCCTAAAATCATATCTGGTGTTAAAGAACCATTTATGTCCTTTAACATCCTATCCAACCTAAACCTGAGAAGCTGCTTTCAGGTAAAAAATACCCAAAAGACATAGCTGAAGAGAAGAGAAAGATGGCCTTTAATTTCAACTTGTGCTCTACAGGACATGCTTTTATGAAACAACCATGGTGGTTTGGTCTGCACTAGCTTCCCACTTGAACTCTCATGTGCACTTGGAGTCACTCACAACAGCTTACTGTAGCCAGGGGCTGATTATGCCCCCAGCCTCCCCAGTATCCTTCATCCTACACCCTCTTATTTCTCCTCCATCCACATGTTTCTCCCTCATCCCCACAGAGCATCTCTTTCCCCTCTGAATCAAAAAGTCTGGGCAGACAGCTGGTAACCACACCCTTGCTCGCTCTTCTGTCCCAGCACAGGGAGTATCATGCATTAAGAACCAAACACAGCCTCTCTCCCCAACCCCCTTTCCTGCTGCCTGGGTATCCACTCAGAGCACCGCTCCTTTTTCCTGCCAAAAGCTCAGGGTGCTCTCTCCTCACCCAGCCACTTCAATTTTCTCTTTGTGCAACTCACCTTGGTTCTGCTGCCTGAAGCATACCCAGGGTTTGCATTCCTGATGTCATGTCACACCCATCCAGGAAAGGCACACCACGGAAGTGAGCACGTCTTAGGCTTATTCCGCAAGTAAAAAGAAATACAAATTGTATACCCCACACCTTTTGGTTCTGAGAATCCTTAAATCTCTGGAGGACTGATGGTAAAGCTGAGCAGTCATCAAGATCAGAACATGTATCTGGATCCACAAAATCTTACTTGGGCATCTTACACTAAAAAAGCCTTTATCTGGTTCTCACTACTCCTGCTGGATATCAGGTTAATTTATTTAATTTCTGCTCACAGTAGAAGACTTTACCTTCCTACTGAATTGTCTGAAACCAAAACTGTTCCTCTAAGAGAAAGTGTTAATGATTATACAGCTCTCACCATGCAAAGGCCGAAGTCCTTATTTTTTATATATTTGTAAAGGAGTTCCTTAAAGTCTTGGGTTTCTTTCATCTGAGGGATCTAACTTCCACACGTGGTGCATTTCTTCCATGTGAAATACTGACCCTTCTGACATGTTGCTGAGAAACTCAGAGAAAATGGGAAGTCAAGAACTGACTGAACTTTCTGGGCTAGGCTTTTATCTAAAACAGAACAGCAGGAAAGCTATTTTCTTCCCTAGGCAAGACATCTCTGGTTTCAACAAAAGGAAAAGAAACTTGTGCCTTTAAATGTACCCTTTAGTAACCGGGGTACACTAGGCTCAGCTTTACAAAAAGAGGAAAGTCCCAGGCACCAACGCAGTTCTGATTGCACCTGGGGTTTAGAGTTTCAGAGGCACATCCAAACAAATAAAACACAGCCACTTGCAGTTTTAGCACATGTTTATTAAAAAGAAAGATGTGAATAATTGACTAGCCATTAAAGAAACAAACCTCCTAACACAGAGGCTTTGAATATAGCTTATGCTGTAAGTTTGACATGAGCCGGGGCAAGATGCCCAACACGAGAAAGGAAGGAAGGGCAATAGCAGTGTTAGAAAGAAGAACCTCACTGCATGCAGATTACAGTGCTAGTTCTCTTCAGCATTTTCCCCACACGCTGCCAAGGTGGGTCTAACATTAAACAAAGATCATATATGTACTGCAGAGTGAGTGTGCTGTGTGGACAGCAACGACAGCTATTCAAACTGCCAGCTTCATTTTTTTAATATATATTTTAAAGGTGAAAGCTAAACACTTCCAAATACTGAGCACAACTTAAAGACCATCTAAATGGTCTTAAGGTCATCTAGACAATTCTTTTATAAAGCTAAGTACTGGTATTCTGAAGTCCCATAAACAGCTTTGGAAACCTTAAATTGGCTAGGTTTGGAGTGATAAGTTCATCAGGAGATTAAAATTATCAAAACTAAATTTACTGCCAGGGTTAAAGGAATGTTGCTGTCATTTCTTCTTTTACTTTCTTTGAGCCCAAGGATGCATCCAACCACATAAATCCATTTTCCTTTTATGTCCATTTCAATTTAGTGTGGCCTTGTGGGCACAGCCCAGAAAGATACACACACAAAAAAATTCCTGAGCCTGAAACTCTGCTTACTATGGACCAAAGACAGCAAAAACAATCCTAACCTACCAGGAACATGCTAAAAATTCACAATGTATGCCAGACTGGAGAGCTGGAGTCTGCCAGACTGCCAGAGCTGGAGAAATACACCTGTAACACACCTGCAAACATTAGACCCTACAGCTAGTTCAAATTCTAAAGAGAATGTAAGAAAGCATTAAAGTTTCCTTTTGTTTAATTAATTACAACTCCTTAATTCCTTCCTTTTATTTAGACATCATCCCAAAGAACCTAAATTATGCTCTTCCAGTTCTTTAATGAAAATGTATTGCATCCTAACATTTTTGAGCTATATATCTGGTATTTTTAAGAAAACACAGTAGAGACCCCAAAAGTTACAGCCCAGAAAGTAAAAGTCATGCAGTGGCACGTAAGTAGAATGAATTAATCTCAGCTTTGTACACAAGACACTATTTGTATTTTTGAGAACTGTGAAATAATTATTTATGTTTAGAATCCTGTAACATCCCTAAGGAATTGAACATATATGGCACGGGGTCATTTTTATCCAGATATGCATATGTGGAAACAAATATAGATAACAAGGGACAAGGAAGGGGAGGAGAAGGTTTACGAATGAGATATGGCTGGATTTTTGTTACAGGTTCTGATCCATTTTATCTTGTTTTTAAGGCAGTTTCTGCAAATGGGCATAAGGAAAATGAATCCATAAGGAATCTGAAGTTCCTCTGGGATTGGACAGTTATTGCTAGGTGAACCACAAATGATAGTTTCTTCATTAAAAAATTGTATTCTTTCACACAGGAATAGTCAATGGCATTTTCATGTTGTATCATCAAATCAACTACAGTAGGAGGCAGTTTTCACACAAAGGTGATCTGCATTCTCTCCTTGGCTCATCAGTTTGTATTCCGACGGATCCAGTCATAAAGTGCTGTCACCCTGGTGTACACACCAGGACGATTGCGCCGAGCACACCCTTCACCCCAGCTCACGATGCCAGCAAGGTACCATCTATTGCCCTTCCCTGTGCAGGCCAAGGGACCTCCAGAATCTCCCTAAAATGAAGGAAGTCCAGCCATTAGTGCACACACACAGAGCACTGTAACAAAAAATATGTTATTTAAGAACACTAAATACCTGCCCCTCTTTTTCTCAAATTAAAACTTAATGTTAGAACCTTACTTCTGGATATAATGTACCCAGCCAGATGGCAAATTGATTCAATTATTTTAACTTATGGATGTAGCACTCTAATCAATATGAAGCTAATGGGAAGAAGCAGTTTATGAAATTACTCCTTGATAATGTCCCACTACAGGATTCATAGAATAATTCACCACAGCCCAAACAGGGAGAGAAGAACACAGGGATGGAAATGGGGAATTCTACTACAATTTGAACATAAATTGTTCACAGGTTGAAGGCAGATCTTTCATACTGTTTTTTAAATAGGAACAGAAAGATACCACACACCTCCAATCAAAAAAGGCCAACAAACCAAAACAAACCCAAACCCAACAAACAAGCCACGCACAATTAAGTATTAACAACAGTTTTATAATTGAGACTGAGTCTACAGCAGACAACTTTGTAGAGGCAGAAGGAACAAAGACTAAGGAATGTGCAAATAACTGGCTTCTCAAATGGAACATGATGGTTTGCACAGCAATGTAGAAAAAGAAAAATTCCCATTCAATTCAGTTCACAGGATCAAAATGCTCATCAGTGCTTTTTTGCCCTTCATTGCTTTAACCTTGTATGTTTTCTGTGAAATGGTCTGTTCACAGAGCTCTGGGCAGCTACAGTACAGCTCCTTTCTGCAGCTGTTCCTAATGCACACAAGGCAGTCAGCAGCCTCCAAATTGACCCTGGGGTTTGTTTGAGCCCCCAGTTGGAGCCAAAACATGAAAGAGGTCAGGAGAAAGCCATGTACTGAGAAAAGAGTAATAACAGAAAACCTTCATCACCCAACCAAATGAAATTATCTACTACAGTGGTACAAAATTATCTAGAGATAAGAGAAGAAGCCAGAGTTCTTCCCCTCTCTCGGGCTGCTGTCGTACTAGAAATTTTGACAATCCAAGAGACTGATGTCAAAGTGACTTGAGAAAGGAGGCTGTGTAAGTCCAGCCAATTACTAAGCCAGTTCTGAGAGACCAAAGGGGCTGTATGCCAGTGGGGAGAAGAAGGATCCTAAGCAGAGGAGCCAAGATCAAAGAACATCCTAGAGTGATAAAAAACAGTCTGAAAGGGTAAATTTTTAATTTCTCATGTATCAGATCCTCTAAAGATGAAAGGTATTTGGAAGCTTCACATAACTTGTGCAACATATGTACCTCTTACATGTCCAGGAAGAAGTGAAACAAAACAGGATGCTCACAAGTATGAAAGCATAGTAAACGGGGTTTAGGGTGCTGTGGGGGTTTCCTGAACTCCCAGTGTCATTCCTCTCTAGCACTGTACAGGAAATATATACTATATATTATATCAAAAATATACTAGTGACAGAAAGCAAAAAAAAAAAAAAAAAAAAAAAAAAAAAAATGTAGCCCCGACTAAGAC